>ML866050.1:0-19379 GCA_009831015.1 Picea engelmannii | reverse complement strand
ATCATGCATTGCAGTTTGTGAATCAACAGGAGAAGTTGAATCAGAAACATGTTAAATGGGTAGAGTATATGCATAATTTTACATTTGTAATTAAACACATTTCAGGTACTGCTAACAAAGTGGTTGATGCTTTGAGCAGGAAGTGTTTGTTGCTGCAGGAATTCAGAGTCAAAACATTGGGTTTTGAAAATCTTAGGGACATGTATGCAGGTGATGCAGATTTTGTAGAGGCATATGAAGCAACTGAGAATCCAGTTCTCAGAGATAGAAGCCCATGGTTAGATTGCATGATCCAAAATGGAATGTTTTTCAGAGGCAATCAACTATGCATTCCAAATTGCTCCATGAGGGAGAATCTGTTAAAAGAAAAGCACAGTGGTGGCTTGGCAGGGCATTTTGGCCACGACAAGACATTTGCAAAGTTGAGCGAAGCATACTTTTGGCCAGGGATGTGGTCGAAAGTCAAGAAGTTTGTCGATAGATGTAGAATTTGCCAGCATTCAAAGGGCAGGAAGCAGAATGCGGGATTCTATCAATCATTACCCATACCCAAGAGGCCGTGGGATGAAATCAACATGGATTTTGTATTGGGATTGCCTAGGACGCAAAGAGGACATGATTCAATCTTTGTGGTGGTTGATATATTTTCCAAAATGGCACATTTTATTCCATGCCAGAAGACCAACGATGCGACTCATATCGCAAATTTGTTCTTCAAGGAGGTCATTAGACTTCATGGTTTACCCAAAAGTATAGTATCGGACAGAGATACGAAATTCATTGGACATTTCTGGAGGACACTCTGGAAGAAGATGGGGACTAACTTGATGTTTAGTTATGCCTATCATCCTCAGACGGATGGGCAAACAGAGGTGGTAAATAGGAGTCTGGGAGATTTATTAAGAAGCCTGGTGACAGAGAACCATAGCAGTTGGGACAATGTGTTGCCACAGGCAGAGTTTGCGTACAACGACTCAGTGAACAGGAGCACAGGCAAAATTCCATTTGAGATTATATATGGCAGGCAGCCAAGAGAAGTATTTGAACTGAGGGACTCAGAGCAGATAATAACCAAGAGCGCAAGTGCTGAAGAATTCGCAGAGGCGATGAAAGAACTTCACAACAGGGTGAAGGAGCGATTGCTTGAATCAAATCAAGAATATAAGTGCAGAGCAGATCAACATCAGAGACAACTTCAGTTCGAAGTTGGTGATCTAGTTCTGACACATTTGAGGAAAGAAAGGTTCCCAAGGGGAACATACAATAAGTTAAAAATGAAGAAAATTGGGCCATGTAGAGTCATAAAGAAATTGGGAGAAAATGCTTATGAGATTGAGTTGTCGGATGAGATCGGAATATCTCCGACATTCAATGTCTCAGACTTATATCCATATAAGGCTGAGGAAGTAGGAGCTGGAAGTGATGAACAATCAGAAATCCAGTGGCAGAAGCAGATGTCGATTGCAGAAAATCCACAGATGGAGCGTATACTTGACAAGAGAGTGAGTAAAAAGACCAGACGAAAGCAATACTTCGAGTCTCTGGTCAAATGGAAGGGCCATCCAGTGGAAGATGCCAGCTGGGAGACTAAAGCAGAGATTCAAAAGCATGGACAGACCATGCAGGAGCTCATGGACAGGAGCCCATGAAAGTTTTCAAGCCGAGGAGTATGATGCAGGAGCATCGCCAACTCATCAAGCGAGCCAGCACATCAAGCGGAGATTAGCTGAATAAACAAACCCAAATTTTTTAAGTGCTTTGGGATTGTAGCGCAAGTCTTTAATGAACCATTTATGAAGGCGCATTTATGTATTGTATTGGACCTTGAGCCTTTAATCTCTCGTCCTTTAGTAGATGGGAGGCATTTACTAGATTTAATGTTGGTAGATAGGATGTTTAAGTCTAGATTTGATAGTTAGAGTCCGAGAGGGAAAACAGATATAGACACCCTCATTGTACCATTGTAACAGTTAATGGAAGCATTCAGGAGAAGAGAAGAGCAAGCAGAGAATATTGTATGAAGAACACCCATGTACAGGCATTTGAATCAATAGAAGGAAGCTTTGATTCAAGCACATGGTTTGTGTTGTTTTCTCTGTGTGTTGATGTTATGCTCAAGAATGTTTTCTTTCTTGTTATGCATTTGCTTTGTATATGTTGTGCATGTGATTTCATGTTTCAAACTGAAGTCTGAAAGGGAGAGAGAGTGAGGTTCAATTGTTTCTCTATCTGAGCTAGGAGATTCCTGCAAGGTGTGCAGTTGAATTCATCCACAAGGAGTGCATTGATGAAGGCTCAGTAGTTTAACTTTAGTTCTCATTCACCCAGAAAGTGGAAGTGGTTTGTTGAAGCCGTGCAAGGAGTGCGTAGGCTGAAGAAGGAGTCTCAGTTGTAAATATGAGCAAAGGAGATCAAATACTGCTGCTGCAGGAAGTGCGCAGAGTCGGAAGGATTCAACACTTGGGGAGTTGTTGAATGATTGTCGCGAGGAGCGCACGCGGTTCCTCTGAAGGAATCAGAGTGGAAAAGCTCAGGAGGTATAGCACCTTTGTGATATCGTTGAAAGAGATCACACGAGGTTTGTGTCGAGGAAGGTTCGAGCAGGAGTTGCAAGTGCAGGCATTGCAGAGCAAGTTCTGAGAAGGAGCACTTGGACATTCTCCAGAAATCTTCAAGGAAGAGAAATAGACAACCAGGATTCGTAGAGGAGATCGACGAAATCTCGTCAATCATTATATCTCAGGGAGTTGTGCATGGTTTAAGTAGCAGCGAACAGAGGAGGAACCCGGAGGAGTCATCGGGACATTAGATTCATCGGGGTTTCGCTGAAAAAGAGAATTGAGACCTCATAGGTCCCAAAATCCCGAGAAGGGATCCTAGCTGTAGATCCCGGACGAGACACGTGTCAGCAATCCGGAGCGAGTCGGAGTTCAGCATTTCGGGGTTTCCGGAGACATAGAACACTCACATGTTGGAATCGTGATCTACGATTTCCCGACGGGAGTTTTGAACCATCCATCGGTGAGGATGCGTGGCAGGAGATCCTGACGAGTCAGCATTTAGAACATCGGAGTTTCCAGGGGCAAGAACTCTTGCATATAGAAATCGCGATCGGTGATTTCCCGATAGGATCAGATCCGTTGATCTCAGCAGGGACCCGTGGCAAGAGATCCTGGAGAATCGAAGTTTGGGATATTGGGGTTTCAGGAGTCGTGAAAATCTTGCATAACGAAATCGCGATCCACGATTTCCCGACACGGTTGGAGTCGTTTGATCTTAGGGATGCGTGTCCAAGGATCTAAAGGAGTCAGGGTTCGGCATTTCGAGGTTTTCGTTGTAAACTCAAGACATGAGAAGTCACGAAATCCCGAAATGCGATGGTCCCACGGTCATAGCACTTTAGTGGAGGACAGGTGTCACTCTGTGCCATCATAAGGAGTGTGGGCCATATGACGGGAATGTAGTTCATGATGGGAAAATGAATACGTATACTTTAGATAAGAATGGAAGAACACATATGCTACTTCCAATTAAAGACAAAGAAGTAAAACCAGAACCAAAAAATACTGTACTTCTCATGAGTGGGAAGGAACTTCTAGCGAAAGTAAAGAAGAAGGAAGATCCACAATTCTTTGTGGTCAGGAAACCAAGAATTGTTTTGACCAGCACAAGAGTGGATGATTTGCCGAAAGAAATTCAGGAACTACTGGAAGAGTTCGCTGACATTGTGGTAGACAAATTACCTCATTCGTTGCCACCGATGAGGAGTGTGAGTCATCATATAGACCTCATACCAGGAGCCTGTTTGCCAAGCAAAGCTGCGTACAGGCTGACGCCGTAGGAGAACGAAGAGGTTAAGAGGCAGGTGCAGGAACTATTAGATAAAGGATTGATCAGGGAAAGTTTAAGCCCGTGTGTCGTTCCAACGGTACTGAGTCCAAAGAAAGATGGAGGTTGGAGAATGTGCACTGATTCCAGAGCCATTAACAAGATAACCATCAGGTATAGGTTTCCATTTCCATGGATGGATGACTTGATGGACTGTTTAAGTGGAGCCAATTTTTTTTCAAAGGTTGATTTTAAAAGCGGATACCATCAGATTCGCATGAGGGAAGGAGATGAGTGGAAGACAGCCTTCAAAACCAACGAAGGGTTGTATGAATGGCTAGTCATGCCATTTGGCTTGACGAATGCACCAAGTACCTTTATGAGGCTGATGAATGAAGTGCTGAAGGAATTCATTAGTAAGTTTGTCATTGTTTATCTAGATGACATATTAATTTTCAGCAAAACAAAAGAAGATCATATGAAGCATTTAGTTGCAGTAATGAGGAAGCTACAGCAGGAGAAGTTGTTGATCAACATGAGGAAATCTTCATTTATGAAGATAGAACTCATTTACTTGGGGTTTGTCATATTTGCAAATGAATTAAAGATGGATCCAAGTAAAGTGGGGGTAATTAAAAATTGGCCATCACCGAGAAATATTTTTGAGGTGAGAAGTTTTCATGGACTGGCTAGTTTCTACCGAAAATTCATCAGGAATTTCAGTGGAATTAGCGCAGCAATGATGGATACTGTCAAGAAAAGACATAAATCTTTTCATTGGACTGAAGAGGCAGAGAAAAGATTCAATCTGTTGAAGCGAAAGATCACAGTATTTTTTGGTTCTGGTTTTACTTCTTTGTCTTTAATTGGAAGTAGCATATGTGTTCTTCCATTCTTCTCTAAAGTATATGTATTCATTTTCCCATCATGAACTACGTTCCTGTCATATTTCCATGGTCTTCCTAGCAATAAATGACATACATCCATAGGAATAACATCACAAAGTATTTTATCATTGTATCCTCCTATCTTGATGTCAACTAAGCACTGTTTAGTGACATTTACCTGATTTCCCTTCTGTAGCCATGAAAATTTGTATGGACTCGGGTGATCAGTTGTCTCCAGCTCTAGTTTCTCCACCATCTCGGTTGAAACGAGATTATCTGTGCTTCCACTGTCCACAATAACCTTGCACTTCCTGTCTTTGGTCTTGCATGTGGTTCTGAAAAGTCTGTTTCTTTGAGCTGTGTCCTCCACCTCCTTCTCGGGTGTTAAGAGAACCTTACGCATCATCAGCGACCTTCCGTCTTCTACGTCTTCTGCTTCATCATTTCGCCTCTGTGCCTCGGCGATGTGAGCTTCTCCTCCATCCTTCTTCCTATCTGGACAGTCAACTGTCGTGTGTCCATTCTTTCCACACGTGAAGCATGTGATGACTCCACCTCTACCTCTTCCTCTACCTCTGGTACGAGGAAATGTGTTATTATCAGCGTATCCTCTGCCCTGTTCTGTTTGTTGCCTTCGTTGTTCAGCGTGCTGACCTCGCTGTGAACTTCCACCTATTTATGTTCTCGTCTGAGGCTTCTTCCATTCGTCCTTAGATTTCTGGAACCTATCTTGGGCAACTGACTTACCTTTTGGTTGGCTCCTACCTCGGCCTCGCTGTCCTGGCTTATGGCTTAGCTTCTCTTCAGCTTTCAACGCCATTTGATACGCATCCTCCACCGTTCTGATGGTTGTCATACTCATCTCATCCTGGATATCATATCTTAAGCCATTCATATACCTGGCAACTTTTTCATCATCGCTCTCCCGATGACCTGCTTTGATATTTAGCTTGTAAAATTCCTCAGTATACTCCTTTACTGTCATCAGCTTCTGTCTTAGGTTCTGCATTCTCCTGAACAGTGTGATTTGATAATCCCTTGGGATGAATTTTGCCTTCATCTTCGCAATCATTCGATCCCATCTTTTAATATTTTGCTTGCCTTTGGAACGTCTATCTGCTTGAAGCCCGTCCCACCATAATGTTGCATGTCCCTTTAATTTTGTGACAGCATGCCTAACCTTCTTATCTTCTTCGATGTCTTCATAATCGAAGTAAGTGTCAAGAGATCTAATCCAATCTAGAAGCTCTTATGCATCCAGATTCCCTTCATAAGTTGGAATATCCATCTTTGTCTTCGAACTCATCCGGGCGATAGCTTTAATTAATCGCTCGTTGGCTGCATCTTCGGCTGCAACTTCTCCTTGTTGTTCAGCTTCAGCTTCACCTTCGGAGTCGCTCAGATCTCTAGCACTGGTTGTGCGTCTCTGCATTGCTTCCATGTCTTCTAATCTCGCTCGGAGATCACGTATCTGCCTTTCCATCTCTGGCACATGTGCTTGTCTTCATGTTCCTCTATGGTTTCCCCTATCCTCTGGATCGGGTGATTGTCTTTCTCTCCTCGGCGGCATGGTAAAATTTTCTCTTTTCCTCTACTACAGAAAACAGAGAGATTTTCTCGCTCTGATACCACTTGACGCAAACATGCCACCCAGTACGTCTTCTCCCACAGGACCTTCTTTTCCTTTGGCCTGAAGAGCTAAAATACTCCTCAAATCTCGTATCGGGACTTCCCTACACCCACAGGACTCTCCTTATGATCTCCCTTTGTCCTATCAGGAAATCGGACCTCGCAAGATCACGAGTCCTGAACTCATGGGATCGGGTCTCACAAATCCCCAAACCCCGATGAATATTCACCCACGTGTTCCTTGTTCTTGTCGGGAATTTCCCCCGTCGGGAAATCGGTACTCACGAGGTCGTGAATCACTCACCTCACAGATCCCCGATTCCCGATCTACAATAGCTCCCTCCGGCTAGCTCCTTTCTCATGTGACCTGCTAGTCCACAAGACCATGGTCCTTCCCCTATCAGAGTTTCGGACTTCGCGAAATCGGAATGCATAGAACTTACGTTCTCAGGATCTCCGATTCTTTGATCCTCGATGCCACCTGGCGTTGACCCACTGCAAGGCTTGACCTTCCAACACCTGTCTTATGCTCGGGCGCCTATGGCCCACACTCCTTATGACGGCACGGAGTGACACTTGTCCTCCACTAAAGTGCTATGACTGTGGGACAGTCGCGTTTCGAGATTTCGCGACTTCTCCTGTCTTGAGTTTACAATGGAAACCCCGAAATGTCGAACCCCGACTCCTTTAGATCCTCGGACACGCATCCCTAAGATCGAACGGCTCCAACCGTGTCGGGAAATCGTGGATCGCAATTTCGTTATGCAAGAGTTTCACGACTCCTTAAACCCCGATATCCCGAACTTTGATTCTCTGGGATCTCTTGCCACGGGTCCCTGCTGAGATCAACGGCTCTGATCCTATCGGGAAATCGCCGATCGCGATTTCTATATGCAAGAGTTCTTGCCCCTGGAAACTCCGATGTTCTGAACGCTGACTCGTCAAGATCTCCTGCCACACATCCTCGTCGATGGACGGTTCAAAAATCTCGTCGGGAAATCGCGGATCGCGATTCCAACATGCGAGTGTTCTATGTCTCCGGAAACCCTGAAATGTCGAACTCTGACTCGCTCCTGATTGCTGACACGTATCCCGTCCAGGATCTACGGCTAGGATCCCTTCTCGATATTTCAGGACCTATGAGTTCTCGATTCTCTTGTTCAGCGAAACCCCGATGAATCTAATGTCTCGATGACTCCTCTGGGTTCCTCCTCTGTTCGTTGCTACTTAAACCATGCGCAACTCCCCGAGATCTAATGGATGACAGGATTTCTCCGATCTCCTCTATGAATCATGGTCGTCGATTTCTCTTCCTTGAATATTTCTGTAGAATGGCCAAGTGCTCCTTCTCAAAACTTGCTCTGCAACACCTGCGCTTGCAACTCCTGCTCGAACCTTCCTCGACACTAACCTCCTGTGATTTCTTTCAACGATATCACAAAGGTGCTATACCTCTTGAGATTTTCCACTCTGATTCCTTCAGAGGAACTTGCGCATGCTCCTCGCAGCAATCATTCAACAACTCCCCAAGTGTTGAATCCTTCCGACTCTGTGCACTTCCTGCAGCAACAGTCTTTGATCTCCTTTGCTCATATTTACAACTGAGACTCCTTCATCAGCATGCGCACTCCTTGCATGGCTTCAACAAACCACTTCCACTTTCTGGGTGAATGAGAATTAAAGTTAAACTACTGAGCCTTCATCAACGCACTCCTTGTGGATGAATTCAATTGCACACCTTACAGGAATCTCCTGGCTCAGATAGAGAAACAATTGAACCTCACTCTCTCTCCCTTTCAGACTTCAGTTTGAAACATGAAATCACATGCACAGCATATACAAAGCAAATGCATAACAAGAAAGCAAACATTCCTGAGCATAACATCAACACACAGAGAAAACAACACAAACCATGTGCTTGAATCAAAGCTTCCTTCTATTAATTCAAATGCCTATACATGGGTGTTCTTCATACAATATTCTCTGCTTGCTCTTCTCTTCTCCTAAATGCTTCCATTAACTGTTACAATGGTACAATGAGGGTGTCTATATCTGTTTTCCCTCTCGGACTCTAACTATCAAATCTAGACTTAAACATCCTATCTACCAGCATTAAATCTAGTAAATGCCTCCCATCTACTAAAGGACAAGATCTTAAAGGCTCAAGGTCCAATACAATACAAAAATGCGCCTTCATAAATGGTTCATTAAAGACTTGCGCTACAATCCCAAAGCACTTCAAAAATTTGGGTTTGTTTATCCAGCTGATCTCCGCTTGATGTGTTGGCTCGCTTTATGAGTTGGTGATGCTCCTGCATCAGATATAATGCCAAGGTATCTACCTTGGAAGATCAAGAAGATATTGACAACCTTACAATGGATGAATTGTTGACAAAATGTCCTCAAACATGTAATTGTATTGATAAAGAAAAAGTGATTACAATCTTAAGTGAGAACTCATTATCTACTTGTTAACCTCACTTGAAGAAGGAGCTAGTTTATATAGCTCAACTCTAAACTAAAAATTAGGAGAAAAACCAATCACATAATCACATGAGTATGATAGGTTTCCTTTACATAGAAGCTAGGTGGTGTTATCCTAACAAACTAGAATAAACTAATTTTCTAAAAACATTTAATCTAGAAAATACTTAGACTATAGAACTTTAGGATTATGAGGCTAACAATCCCCTCTTTAATCCGAAAGTTCATTTTAAAAACTACGAAGTTCATCTCTGAACTTAGTGAAATTTATTCTACCAAGAGGTTTGGTAAAAATATCTGAAGTTTGATCTTCAGACGGACAGAACTGAGGCTTGATGATGAGTGTTCTGATGAAATGGTACTTGGTGTCGACATGTTTAGTATTTGAATGAAATACTGGATTCTTGGCCATATTTATTGTTGACTGATTGTCGATCAATAAGGTAGTTGGTGATTTCTTAGTTTCACCAAGATCCTAGATAAAATTTTGCGTAGCCATACAATCTCACATGTTGCTTCCCAAGCTGATATGTACTCTGCCTCTTCTGAAGAATTGACAATTGTTGTCTATTTTCTACAATTCCAAGATACTATTATTGAACCCATATTCATTAAATAACCTGAATTGGATGTTCTATCATCAATGTCACATGCAAAATCAACATTTGAATATCCAAAAAGAATAAAAATTTTGTTCCTTTTGTAGAGAAGACCAAAATCTTTTGTACCTTGAATGTATCTTAATACTCTTTTTGTTGAATTCCAGTGACTTTCCCTTGGTTCCTGCATAAACCTTGAAAGTATACTGACTGAATATGACAAATATGGTCTAGTGTTTGTCAAATAAATGAGACTTCCAATCAATTGACTGTACTTTGTATTGTTTACCAATTTCCCCCCTTCAAATTTTGAAAGTTTCAATTTCTGCTCCATGGGGGTAAGAGAAGGTTTACAATCTTCCATGCCAAATTTATTTAACAATTCAATCTCATACTTAGTTTGACTAAGGAATATTTGCTTAGGATGTTTATATACTTCAACTCCAAGATAATAATGAAGTGTCCCTAAATCTATCATTTTGAGCATTGCTTTAAGTTCTTCCTTAACTTGTTTGATGTGACCTTCATTATTTCTTGTTATGATTAAGTTATCAACATAGAGTACAAGTATCACCATGTTCTTATCTTGCATTCGAAAATACAATGTATCATCTTATTCACTTTGTTGAAAACCCACTTTTCGTAGGTACTCATCCATTTTTTCATACCAAGCTCGAGGAGCTTGTTTCAAGCCCTATAAAGTCTTCAAAAGTTTGAAAACTTTGTGTTATTTTCCTTTATCTTCAAACCCTTGTGGTTGAGTAATGAAAATATCTTCCTTTAGATCACCATTCATGAATGTACTTTTGACATCCATTTGATGTAATTTCCAACCATTATGTGCAGCCAAATTGAGAACCATTTTGATAGTATTCCATTTAGTTGTGGGTGCAAAAGTTTCTTCATAATCAATTCCTTCCTGTTGAGAAAAACCTTTAGCAACAAGTATTGTTTTGTACTTGTCAATTTTATCATTGGGCTTGTACTTTACTTGATAAACCCATTTACAACCGATGGGATTAACATCATGTGGACAACCAACTAAGTTCCAAGTCCCATTTGCAAGCACTGAATCATATTCATTAATCATTGCCTCATGCCATTCTTTATGTCCAACTACTTCAACAAAAGAAGTAGGTTCAGTGGAAGATGAGAAAAATTTTCTCCTGCTCTTGAAGATCCCCTAGTTCCTTTTTTTTTCATTTCATCTGAATGAACATCTTTGAGAAGCTATTCGAACCACTTTGGCTTCTTATGTTGAGGGGATTTAGGATCCGAATCACCATTATTATTGAAAAGGGGATTTTCAAAATATGAGGCTCTTATTTCATCTAAAATATCTGAGGTTGGAGAAAATTCTATATCAGAAGAGTATTTTGTAGTTTCATTATAAGATGAATTAGAAGAACTTTTTGATAAAGAGATGTCTCTTGGAGAAATACAGTCTTTTTCAAACCAAAATGTTTTCTTTGACTTGTTCAACTTACCTTTACCCTTAATATTTTTCTTCTCTAAATGACTAAGGATGTGATTAATCTCATGTAAACTGTGATTTTTAGTTTCATAAAAAATTACATCTATACTGACAATGAATTTTCCCTCTAAAATCAACCTATACCCTTTATTTTCATCAAAGTATCCAATGAAGGTACACTTCATACTTCGGTTTTCTAATTTAGTCCTCTTTTCCTTAGGAACTAAAGCATAACATGTTTAGCCAAAAACCCTAAGATGATTTACCTTGGGTTTAAAACCGTACCAAGCTTCATAAGGTGTTTCTCCATATAAATTTGATGTAGGTGATCGATTTCTAAGATAAACTGCAGTATGGACTCCTTTAGCCAAATATTTTGTGCCTAACCCTTTAAAATACATCATAGTTCTTGCCATGCCCATGAGAGTTATGTTCATCCTTTCAGTAACTCCATAATAATTTGTTAGTTGCCTCTTAATTCCATTGTTTCTACAATAATCATTGAATTCAATTGAAGTGAATTATCCTCCATTATCATCTCTCAAAGAAGAAAACTTTTCTCTAGTTTCATTTTCAACCATGTGTTGAAAATTTACAAACTTTTCAAAAGATTCAGACTTTTCCTTTAAAAAGTACACCCATGTCATTCTAGTTTAGTCATCAATGAAAAATATAAAGTATTGACATCCACCAAAAGAATATTCCATTGGAACACACATATCACTGTGAATCAACTCCAAATACTTTGTTGCTCGCCATGAGTTGGTTGGAAAAGATTCTCTCTTTTTCTTGCCAAAAATATAAGCTTCACACTTGGAATTTTCTTTCTTGAAAGTTGGCAAACCCTTTACCAAATATTGGGACTTAAGTTTCAAGATACTATCAAATTTTAAGTGACCAAATCGAAAATTCCATAATCTAAATGAAGACATTTTAGAATTTATTGTTGTTGCAACCTCTTCCTTTCTTTGGATAACTTTCCCATTCATTCTTAGTAACTTCCCATCTTCATATCCATACATTATTGTTTTCAAGTTATCCTTCTCTGACTTAATATTGACCAAACCATCTTGCATGATGATTTGATGTCCAACTTGTCTGATTGTGACTAAGGATAACAATTTTTTCTTAAAAGTTGGTACATACCAAACATTTGAAATCCATTTTTCACCAATTACAGGGAGAAAGACTTTCACTAACCTTTTCCTTGAGGTATATGAGTTGTATCATCAACTAAATAAATGGGATTTATTTGAACATCTTGATAATTCCAAAAATAGTCTCTGCGATAAGTCATATGTTGAGTAGCACCTATGTCCAATATCCAATCATTTTCAAATGAATCTACATGTTGAACTGCTAAAAAAACATATTCACATTGATCATCCTGGTAATCTTGATCCTCTGCATATTGATTTGATTTTTGAAAACTTGAATTTGATGTCTGCTTAAATTTTGGCAATTGATCATTGCTTGTAAGACAATTTAATGCATAATGACCCATATTTAAAAATCTTTTACATATTACTTAACTGAAATTTATGCCTCTTCTTGGTTGTGCATAAAATATTTTACATATTAAGTGAGGATTACTTTGAAAAAAAATTTGATGAAAATTTCTACTACCTCTACCTTGACCACGACCTCTGCCATGGTTTCGATTAGAAGACTGATTCTCAAAATTTCCAAAATTTGATTTTCCTCTTCCTTTAGAACTTTCAGCTTTAGTGAAAAGAAGATCTTCTCATGATTGTTTTTGTTTTCCAAAATATTTATTATGTTGAGTTAGTAATTCACTAAGTGAATCAAAATTCACAGTACTATCTTCAAGTTTAGGAAAACCACTTTTGATGATTTCCTGATGAATGTTCTCAATCCTTGAAATGTATTCTAATACATCACCATTATCTGCTAATATTTGTTTTAAAAAAAACATTTGTAGATCAACTCTATGAGATGCAGAAGGAGTATCAAAAAGATTCTTGAACAGATTCCAAGCAGACCATGCATCTTTGGAATTCTCAATATGTACAAACATGTGTTTAGTTACAGAAGAACGTAGCAAAGAAAGTTCTTTTTCATCTTTCAAATTTCATTTTGTTAAAGAAGTAGCATCAGTTGGCTTAGTTGGAGCAGTATCACCATCACAAATATCACGCCATAATTCATTATAAATCATAGTGTTCTGCATGTGCCGAATCCAAGATTTGTAATTCTTGGGTCCATATAACTTATCTGATTCTGTGAATAAATCGATTAATTTAGACATGACGTTTGTTGAAATATTGCAAATGAATAATCCACAAAACTCCAAAAGAGAGACACAAGGCACCAAAAGGAAGAGTACACAATCCACACAAAAAGTGTGTTTTTAAGGGCTTGGCCTTGACCCTTTAAAAGTCTCATTAAAAAGGAGTTTGAGTATTTCACGACTCTTCTTAACTCTTAACTTCACGGTTATAATAAAAAAACTTTCAAAAATTAGACCTCTTTTACAACACTTGTAATCTGTATCACTTGATAGCATAGCAAGCCTACACCTTTGAATCCTCAATATCTATGATGATTTGGGTCACATTCTACGAGAAAAATTGGAGTTGTGGGTTATGGGCCCACTTATGTGTCTACTCTTCAACACAAATATTTGTTCGATTGACTGGAAAACACAGATGCTACATGCACGAATAAGCATTACTAGAATTATATGTGCGAGAGTGTGTTTTTCCCTGTGGTGTGATCTTTGGTGAAATCCCCTGCGTAGGAGGAGGGTTGAGGGCAGGGCTTGGCTCTATTTTGTGCATAAGAAATTCTTGTGTTGTATTTATGATTCTGTTTTATGCAATTTTCCCTTGGGAAGACTGTGTGTGAACCCCACTACCAATGATCTGTGCATTAGAATGCACAACCCATTTCATGCGCCTTGCTTGGCCAGATATGTAGAGGGCGTGATTCAATGAGCTTCAGACTTGGCCAGATTTGTACTAGATCGCACCATGGTTTTACACCAGACCAGATCGATGCATGTAGGAGATCACCTTTGAAAGTAAGAGGGAGAGACCTTGTTTTATGAGGTGATCACCATGACTTTGCACCAGACCAGATCGATGCCTGTAGGAGATTGTTTTTGAAAGTAAGAGGGAGAAACCTCAAATGCGCACCATTGGATACCGACTTCAGTCCAAAGAAAATATTGTTCGCATACTTTGGTGAATTGAAACGTCAGAGTTAACAGAATAAAGGGAATTTCCAGATCATATTGCACCACGATTTTGCAGATGGCACCAATGAAAACAAGCAGATCTCAAAAAAAAAACTAGTTTGAGGTAGTTTTTAAGTAGATATAAAACAATTACAGCTCTTCACAAGAAATTTTCAGATTTATAAGAAGATTTGTCGCAATTATTTACAAAAATGAGTAGTCTACTTGGATTGTAGTTGATCTATTTGATAAACAAAGTAGATCTGATCAGAAAAAATAATCTCTATTGAAAAAAAAATAGAATAGATCTGATACAAAACTTTTCAATGGAAGAAAAAAATGATTTATCTTATCAAAATTTTCAAAAAAACAAATTTTTTTAATCAAAATAACCTTTTCCTTATTGAATTAACAACAAAAAATACCTCTTTATCGTTGTCCTTGAATTTGAAGAGATCCAAGATGATGTTGTGGAGACTTTCTTGCTTCCTCAATCCATCACCAATCCTTCCATCACCATTTCACCATGGATATGATACCATGTTGACAAAGTGTCCTCAGACACCTAATTTTATTGATAAGAAAAAAATGATTACAATCTGAAGTGAGAGCTCATTATCTACTTGTTAACCTCACTCAAAGAATGAGCTAGTTTATATAGCTCAACTCTAAACTAAAAAATAGCAGATCAAACCAATCACATAATCAAATGAGTATGATAGGTGTCCTTTACATAGAAGCTAGGTGTCCTTATCCTAACAAACTAGAATAAACTAATTTTCTAAAATTATTTAATCTATAAAATACTTAGACTATAGAACTTTAGGATTATGAGGCTAACATGAACTTCATGGGATTCTTATAACCTATGAAATGAGAATCGAGCAAATAAAGTCATCAAAAATGGAAATAGACTTCAAATAATCAAATCAACAAAGAACCATGAGCATGTGCCAAATGAAAATCACTCAAACATATTAGATGAAGAAGAGGCCAACTTTATAAGGAAACACAAGAAAGGGTCTAGAAAATACAAAGGGAAGTTACCTTTCAAATGTTTCAACTGTGGCAAAGTTGGAAACTTTTCTAACAAATTTCCCTGTCTCAAACAATAGGATAATGATGATCAAGAATATTAGAACCAGAAAGATCATAAAAAGGATAAATCCCAGTACAAAAAAATTCTACAAGAAAAATAAAAACTTCTACTCCAAAGAAGACAGTAGTTCATCTAACATGAGTGAAGATGAGGAAACAGAGCTTCTATTTATGGACATGGAAAATCCAAATGAAGATGAAGGAAACTTTGAACTTTAAGGAGAAGTAGACATTGAAGAAGAAATTATTAGTACTCTTGAAGAAATAAGAAAATATAAAAAGAATAACAAATCATTAAGAGATCAACTGTTAGACAATTGGTTTAGATTGATGGACAATTGGTTTGGATTGTTGGTTGTCATTGATGTCAACCCTTGGAGAGTGATATTGTATATTGATGTCAACCCTTAGAAATTGATGTCAACCCTTGAGTATGTTCAGTAGCTCCATAGGTATGGGTAAGGAACCCATGTTTGGTTGAGGTATAAAGGTATGAAGATCAATGTATTTGTAAGTAATACTATTCTAGATGGATAGTACATGTCATTATGTTTCCGGTGATAGTGTAACATCGCATAACTCCTCACGGTTAGAGATTCATGGCTATGTGAAGGTGGAGAGCCCTCATGAGTTATTTAGAATCCCCTAGAAAGTCAAAGAATTCAAATTACTCTAGAAACTCCTAGAAGAAGTTGACTAGTCAAATTGATGGTAAATATGAGTTAATCATGGGTAAAGATTTTGCATTAAGAAAATAATTAAAGTTGTGAGTTTGTTAATTATGGTAAAGTGGTTTCAAAGAGAAATTATTTAAATAATAAAGTGGTTACAACAAGAAGTGGTGATTTTACTATTTATGGATAAGTCAAAGTGGTTGAAAAATAAATTAATTAAATAATAAAGTTAGTTTCAACTAGAAGTGGAGAACGTATTATTTGTGGATAAAGTGGTTGTAAGTGGACAAGTTGTTATAAGTGGGTTATCCCTAAAAGAAGGAAGTTGGGTAAAGTGAGTTAGAAGATAACCCATTGAGGAAGTTACTTGAAGAGTATAAATAAGAGAGCAAGGGTCTCTAATTTGTACCTATTGATGAGACAGGTTGATGTGACAAATTGTTGTGACATGTTGTGTTGTGCATAGTTGATGCACTTGTGCATTGGTACAGGTTGTTTGGTGCAGTTTGATTGGTATAGGTTGTTATAGGTTGTTGGTACAGGTTGAAAGTGGTAAGTTGACAGTGACAGTGTTTGATTCATTGGCAGGTTTTCTACATTTGAAATTTATATTTCAGGTCGGTTGGACGGGGCAAGGAAAGGGGGTTGCAGCCTCCTTCTGGTTGGTGCCAGAGAATCAAGGAGTTGGAGCTTCCTTCAGGTTGTATCTTGAGAACTAGGTGGTTGTATCCACCTTTTGGTTGTAGTTGGATAACATAGAGGGTTGTAGCCTCCTTCTATTTGTAGCCAGAGAATTGGGGAGTCGGATGTTAATAACCATATATCAATATAGCAGAGAAAAACCTCAAAATAAGGACTCAACGCCTTGAAAAAGAGATAATTTCATATAATAAGCCTCTTCAAGGGGGCAACCTCCTTTTACCACACACAAATGTTCAAGTATAATATGATTCCAAATGAAAATGTCTCATTGGTATATATAGGAGACTAGGAGGTATAATTACAACTAATGGAATAAAGCCGACATAAATAAAATAACATTACTAATGTAATATTCCCCAATTAAGGGGTAATGAGCCAATATTAGGGCTTAACATGCCCCTCCCCTTGAGACAAGTGTTGTCTGTAATGCTTGAGTAACTCTGGATGATTTTGTATAAAAGACTCATCTTCCCAAGTGGAATCTTCAGTCGGTAGTTTCCTCCATTTAATGAGAGACTCTGAAATGGATCTATTTCTCAGCTGATGAATTCTTGTGTTAGTGATGGATTTAGGCTCCAATATGATTTTTCCTTCCTCGTCAAGTTCTAGAAATATAGTTTGAACTTGGATCTTGTCACCTATAACCTTCTTTAAGCATGAAACATGGAAAACTGGGTGTACTCGTGAAGATGCAGGCAACTCCAATTTGTATGCCATAGTACTAATCTTTTGCAACACCATATAAGCGCCATAGTACTTTCGTGATAATTTATTACCCTTCTTGACTTGCTTGAGGGACAACTGTTTGTATGGTTGTAGTATTAAAAACACCCAATCCCCTACTTCAATACTTATTTCACTACGATGTTGATCTGCTTGTTGTTCCATGCGATTATGTGCCATGGTCAGGTTTTCCTTTAAGATTTGGAGAACTTGTTGTTGATGCTCGATATGATCTTCCACTGCTTGAACCTTAGATTTTTATTTTAGAGAATAAGTGATGGAAGGAGGTTGGTATCCATAGAGTGTCATAAATAGTTTCATTTTTGTTGCAATATGAAAGGAAGTGTTATACCACCATTCTACCAAGGGTAACCATTTGAACCATTGTGTTTGTTTATTAGAGACAAAGAAACAAAGGTAGCCTTCCAGACATTTGTTCACTATCTCGGTTTGTCCATCAGATTGAGGATGATAGGATGAGCTATGATCCAATTGAGTACCCAAACAGGAAAATAATTTTGTCCAAAAATGTCTAGTGAAGATGGGATCTCTGCCATGTAGCTTTTGAAATGTCTCCATGAATGTGGTGGAAATTGTACTATCTTTGAAGGGATGAGAGAGTGCACAAAAGTGTGTGTACTTGGTCAGTCTATCAACAATCATCATGATGACACTCTTTCCTTCAGACTTCGGTAACCCTGTGATGAAATCCATGGAAACTTCCTCCAAGTGTTGACTTGGGATGGCTAATGGTTGTAAAATATCGGGGGTCTTAATTGTTTCCACCTTATTTTTTTGGCAAACCAAACATTCTTCCACAAACCTTTGAACATCAGTTTTAAGGCCATCCCAAAAAAAATCCTTCTTGACCCTATGGTAGGTTTTCAAAAATCCTGAGTGCCCTCCTACTGGAGAGGTGTGCAATTCCAATAATACATTTTGTTTGAGTTGGGAGTTCTTACATAAATATAAGTGATCTTTGTACCATAGTGTATTATTTTTCCATGTAAATGTATTTGATGCACTGGAATCTTGCTGCAACCTTTGAATGAGAGTCCACACATTTTTGTCATTCTTCCATTCATCCCTTGCTTCTATTATCCAATCGGGTTGGATGATCGAGATAGCACAGAGAAAGGCCTCAACATATTCATCCTTTCTTGAGAGTTCATCTGCCACAACATTTTGCTTCCCCTTTTTATAGACGATTTCAAAATCATAACCCAATATCGTGGTTACCCATTTTTGTTGTTCTTCTAAAGATAGTCTTTGTTCCAAGAAGTATTTAAGACTATCATGATCTGTTTTGACCTTGAAGTGCCTACCTATTAGGTAAGGATACCATTTCTTCAATGCATGTAGTATTTCTATCGATTCCTTCTCACAAATGGGTTTGTGTAAGTCCTTTCCCTTGAGCGTTCAAATTTCAAAAGCCAGGGGCCTTCCTTCTTGCATTAGGACAGCACCAATTCCATTTACTAAGGCATCACATTCCACAATAAAGGTTTTTGTTAAGTTTGGAGTGGTCAAGACAGGATCTTTTCACATCACCTCTTTAAGTTGTTCAAAATATTTAGTTGCCTCTGTAGTCCATGAAAATACATCCTTCTTAGTTAGTGTCATTAAAGGTGTTGTTATTCTTCCATAGTGTCGAACAAACTTGCGGTAGTAACCTTTCAAACCCAAAAATCCTCTAAGATTCTTTAATGTTTTGGGAATCGACCAGTCCATCATGGTCTTAATCTTGTTAGGGTGTACCTTGACACCTTCATGAGATACAATATGACCCAAATACTCTACCTCCTTCACTCCAAAGAAACATTTGGATGGTTTGGCATATAGTTGTTTCTGCTTTAGTAGTTGTAGCACCTTGTCAACATGTCGCACACTATCCTCCCAATACTTGCTATAGATTAGTATGTCATCAAAAAATACTAATACAAATTTTCGAAGGAAGGGCTTGAAAATGGAATTCATCAACCCTTGGAATGTGGAAGGTGCATTTGTAAGGCCAAAAGGCATGACCAAAAATTCATAATGGCCTTCATGAGTTCGGAATGCTATTTTTGGGATATCTTCTTC
>WSFP011430270.1:0-21732 GCA_009831015.1 Picea engelmannii | reverse complement strand
CTAGGGCCCCTTTTAAATATAATCCTAGTTGGATTTTGCTTGTTCTCAAATTACTATCGCATTAAAATTGGTGAAAGAGAAATTTGCATTTTGGGCAGGGGAGAGGTACAGGGATAGGGATAGTCAGTTGAAGGATGTTGAACAAAATATGGATAGACTTTTTAAAGACAACGTTGAAGAGTTATTCAATTTAAAAGTGTTGAATAGTATCAAACTTCTGGAATCCAAAAAATGTAAGCTTTTGTTGGACAAGGAGAATGATTGAAAAATAAAATGTAGGGCCATTTGGCTCGACTAGGGGGACCATAATACCATTTTTTTCCATAATTATGCCAAGTTTAGGAAAAGTAAGAATACCATTTGGGAACTATCTATCCAAGAAGGAGATAAGGTTCAAGGTTTTTTTAAGTCGGCAGACCTAGGGGTGTAATACTTCAACAATATTTTTAAGGAACCTGAGAGGGAAAACATAGGAGAAATTATTAGAGTGTTTTCTTATTTTCCTAGGATGGTGAATGAGGAGGATAATGAAAAATTATACAAGGAAATCTATAGGAAGGAATTGCTCATTGTTTTAAATACTTTTCAAAAGGATAAAATTCATGGCCTGTATGGGTGGACTATTGAATTTTATTTGGAATTCTTCGAGTTGATTGGGGAATATTTATTAATGGTAGTTAAAGAGGTTAGATTGTTGGGGAAGGTTCCTAGGAGCATCAACTCCACCTTTATAGCCCTTATCCCAAAGCATAATCATTGAGAGAGATTTGATGGTTTTAGGCCAATATCATTATGTAATTGTGTGTACAAAATTATTTCTAAAATCATTGTTGTTAGACTTAAGCCCATTGTCTCTAGGTTTATATCTCGTGATTAGTTTTGGTTTCTTGAGGGGGGGCAAATTCATGAATCCATAGCCTCTGCTTAGGAGGGTCTTCACACTATTAAGCTCTCCCATTCTCATGTTGCAGTTATCAAGTTGGACCTATTCAAAGCTTATGACAGGGTCTCTTAGTTGTATCTTTGGCTTATATTAATTCATTTAGGGTTTGTTCTTCATTTGGTAAAATGGATTAAGGGGTGTGTGTATTATAATATCTTTGTTGTGTTGATAAATGGATCTGCCTCTTCTTTCTTTAAGCTTTCCAGAGGGCTTAAGAAAGGTTTCCCTTTGTCCCCATACCTCTTGTTGTTGATGGCAAAAGGACTTACTCGGTTGACTAGGGAGTCTAAGAGATAAATACAACTTTCAGTCATTAAGGTGAGGAGGAGTGAATCGTTAACACATCTCGTTTTTGTTGATGATGTACTTCTTTTATGTTTTGGTAATGATGGTGAAGGCTAGGTTTTCAAGGATATTTTACAACTCTATTGTGTTGCTACTTGTATGGAGATTAATGAGAATAAATTTGCTTTGTTCACATTTGTCTTGGGTGACACTCATAATTCTAGAGTGGAAAGAACCTTTAATTTTTAGCATCTTGATATTAACGAAGGGGTAAAATGCCTTGGTTTCACTCTAAAACCCAAGAATTTTGGTAAATCTTACTGGGGATGGCTTTTAACAAGGATAAAAAATCACATTTCTTTTTTGGTGCAATAGGTGGTTCTCTAAGGGAGATAGGTTAGTTCTTGTAAAATTTGTATTAGAGGCAATTCCAGTCTTCTGGCACACTTTAGCCCACATCCCAAAGAGAGTTTTGGAAAGAATCTAGAAATTTTGTTTTAACATTTTTTGGAAAGGAAGCAATGAGTATAAGGGATCTCACCCAACTAGATGGAAGCTAAAAGCTACACCTAAATCTCAAGGGGATCAAATATATTCACTTGTTTGGTCAGTCCTTAGCTGCAAAGTCCCTGTAGAATTTACTTACAAAAGAAATCCTTTGGAGGAGGATCATCCTAAAGAAATACATTGCACCAAATTCTCTTGGACCTAGTAAGAATGGAGAGGAAAAGTATCCATAATGTGTCAAATCAATGGAAAGTCGCGGCATTGGCCTTCCTTGTGACTGTTAAGTACTTGGAATGGAGGCTTGGAAATGGGGCACATGTGAGGATAGGGAATGATGCAATCGTGGATGTGTCCAAGATGTCTTTCTTGTTGAAAAATTGGTCTTAAATTTGAAGGAGTTGGGGAGGTGCACACTAAATTTAGTCGACGATCTAATTGAAACAACCCTATGGTCCCAAGGCTAGTTGTTAGCTTAGGAATTAGGGTTGAATGATGAGATGAGTCAAGGATGGGTGTCCTTTCTGACTGAACTTAGAAGAGCCCATGTAGGGTCAAGTGAGGATCCTGATGATTTAGCATGGGCAATGAACAATACTAAGGTTGATCACACTATGAAGTTCAATTATCTATCTCTACAATCCCTTAAAACTGCTAAGATCATATGGTAGTGGTCAAATTTGTGGAAGGTTAAGGCTCCACCTAAGAGTATACTATTCACATGGTTGATTTTGAATAATAGAGCAATGACTTGGGAAATGCTTCAAAAGAGGAACACGATTGGCCCTGGAAGGTGTTCATTGTGTAAAGAAAACGAGGAGACTACCACTCATCTTTACTTGTCTTGTTCGTTCTTTATGCAGGTCTGGAAGGATTTGGAGACTTCGTTGGGTTTTCAGGATTTGTGGTGTAAAGAGACCGTGCATATGAATTTCCAAGAGTGGTTTATAAGAAGATAGTTGAAGCCTTTTAGGGAAGTTCCCTTCTTAGTCACTTGGGAAATATGGTTGGCCCACAACTCTGGTTTATTTGAAGATAAACCAATCCTGTATTTTCAAATATCTACCTAGGTATTGGCTATACTATCATTTTACAAGCCTAATGTGAGTATAAAGGAGCAAAGGGTTGTGGGAACACTTTCAGTGGATAGGTCTTATGCTTGGATTTTCTTTGACGAGGCTTGTTAAGGAAGAGGGCAGACATGTAGTTCGGGTTTTGTTTTATTTTTCTTAGATTCTCATTTCTTCACTACAAAGGATAATACGGGAAAAGGAACAAATAATGTTGGGGAATTCAATGCTTTACTTTTCCTTATGAAATTTACACTTAACAAAGGGATTGTCAAGCTTTAGATTTTTTGGGATTTAGCTCTCACTATAAATGGGATACATGATCACCTTTAGGTCCATAGTATTGGTTTATCCCCATTGGCTAAACATTTGAAGGAGATTTCAAGGCAATTTCAAGAGGATTTTTTCAAGGATGTCTACATGGAGCTCAATGCTTAGGCATATACCCTTTCTAAAGATGGTTTATAGTTGATGGAAAATCATAACATTGAAGATGAATATCAAGAAGGGATTTTTAGTCTCCTCCAGGTCCACTATTGTTTTTGAGCTTAGATTTTTTTTGGGTGGGTTTCAATGTAATTTTTGGATAGGCTTTGATTTGGTTATTTGATAGGTGTTTTGATGAAATGTAATATATAATTCCTTTGGACATGTTAATTTCAAGATTATATAAAGCAAGCCAAGAGAGCCAGCCAAGGTTATGGAGGGTTGGAGAGTCTCGTTATGACTTATCTCCCTCCAGGCAGGTCGTCGGTAAGTCGTCCTTCCCACTCAGGACCTTACCTTCCCAATCAAGACCTTCCGATGAATAGTGGGTAGAACTATAGGTACTTCAGTGATATGTACAAACAGTAGCACAAACTTTGACAATTGTGCAACATGCACCATGTGGAATGTATTTTTAATTCTCCTTGAATAAAAAATGCATTTTATTTCTTGGGAAAAAAGTCAATTGGGTTTAGTTCAAGTGGTTGGGAGGAATGTTGTTATCCTCCCTACCCAAGTTTAATTCCCACAAGTGACATGTTGAGCTCTTAATGATTATATTGTTGTAATGGCTTCAAGCCTTGTTATTGATTGGTTTGTGTCGTAAAGATTCTAGGGTTTACCCTAGGTACCATCCTTGAAATGAGGCGAAGTACCGGGGGTTTCCCCAAGCAATGTAACTTGGAAAAAAAACTTATCAATTTATGATAGGTTTTGCTCCTTTTCGTTTAATTTTTTTTATTTTTATCAAATCTCTTTTGAAAATATGGAAAATATGAAAAAAAATGAATTTTTATAATTTATGATGGAACTATATTTATTAATTTTTCATAATTTTAGTGATTTTATTACTTTCACATTCTTTAATTTTCATTGTACATATGAAAATATAAAAAATTTATCTTTTGTAACTAACACTTTAAAATTGTAAAAAATTCAATGATTTTATTATTATTATCATTCTTCAATTTTGTCATACTTATAAAAATATGAAAATTTTGAGTTTTTGTAACTTAAGATATGATTATGGTGATGAAATTTTTAAAAATTTGTCATTTTTATTAGTTTTACCATTCTCCAATATTTATGAAAATATGAAAATGTTACTAAAACATGAGTTTTACTACTTAGGATGTAATTTTTTTTTTCATATAATAAAAATGATTATCTTTTGTACTAAAAATTAGCTATGACTACGACGTACAACAAGTTAATACAAAGGAGAGATTATCCAATTTAAAACTAGTCATTTAGAAAAGACCCAAGATTTCAAAACTATTGCCCAGCAATTGAGCTATTAAGCTAGCAAAAAAACTACTTTGCAATAAATTGAAAAACCTAAAATTAGTTGAAGTCATGCCCATTGAGGGCTTCCTATTTGATGACAACTTGAAGATTGGGATCCAAATATATTATTCCCATTTCCATATTAGCTTCAATTTATTGAATAGTCTCCTCTTTCTTCGTAGGTCAAATTGAACAAATGGAGGCATTTGGAGAAGGAACCAAGGAATGTGAGGATTCTCCATGAAGGAACGGGATTCAAGTTAAGACTAAGACCAATTCATACAAAATATTATAGTTTTCTACCAACATCTTAGTTTTTTGTTTGTTTTGGCAATCCACATACTCTATAATATTTGTTTCCCGAGTCTATGAGCATTAATTTTATGGGATGTGAGAGTGTTGAAGAGAGATAGATCTCCATGAGTATCAACTACTTGACACTCACACTTGTGCAAACCTCTTCCCAAATCTGTAGTCTCACATGGAGTGCATCTATTGGATCAATAATGACAGCTAACCATTATCTTGCCACACAAAAGGATGAGCCTAGAAAGTTGATCTTCACCAATTTATCCTCCTATTTTTGACTCAACAGAGCCCCAAAGCAATAACAGTGGTGACAACAAAGCTAAAACACTAGGATTCCAAGGAGGCTTCTAGTGCTAACCAAGGTAAAAAACATTAGAGGTCACTACCCTACCATTATCATCAAACACACTATAGAGAACAAACATCAAATACACCAAAACCTATAACATAATTCCATATATCCAGTGTTGATCCACCCAAAGGAGATTAATATAACTCAATAGAGCCACTGATGAATATGGAAGTATGGTGGTGCTTGAGGGTGTTAATTCCCATCGTTTCAACCTTGCCATGCAATTCCACTTGCCCCTTATCCATGGTAGCATTGGTTTATAATGTTTGGAGTTGATTGCATGGGAGATGAGACCATACTAATCCCCACCAATTTGTCATAAGCATCCATCCTCTAGTCCATCAACCTCATTTTCTTTTGCATTTGCCATGAAATTGTGATTTCTTAGGACATAAAGGAATTTGATGGTTTCAAAATTCTTCATCGTTCCTCTTGTGCGTTAAACTAGATGGCCTATTAGTTGTCTCACATACTTGTGTTGTTGTGCATTGATTAAATAATAGTTGATGAATCATCCATAATCGTGGCATTCTCAACCTTTTTTTCTTGAGCCAAAGAAGTCCTCGATACAAAGATAGGGCCTCCGCCTCATTGTTTGTCGCCATCCCTAATCCCTAAGAAACATTATTTCCTCATTTCCTTTGGGGTATATAATGACTTCTCCACACCCCCTTGCCCCCACTTGCCTCCCCTAGGATGCAATTAATTTTATCAAATGTTTTAAAAAGTGATAATTTTAACGAATTTTAAATATTATTACTCCACTAGTTGAGAAATAACAATTTGAAGTTCCAAAGGTAATGACTTTTTGACTTTAAGACCTATTGGGCAAGAAACAACAAAACTACAATATTGTTGTTATTTTTGCATCAATGTTATACATAAACAACTTGTAAAACCACCTAGGAAACTACTCTTCACAAGTTGTCTCACATGAATTTAATTGCCTTTGATATCGATTGCTTTATTCTTTTTGTGTGTGTTCCCACCTTCTTTGAGCAAATTTGCATAATAGAATCCTCGATGAAGCTTGTTGAGTCTGATAATTCCCTATTTTGGTTGTTACATATGCATGATGATCATCCAAGGGATCCATTGAACTAGCAAGCATAGTTGTTATATCTAAACTCTGTAAATTTTGATCAAACAATCACCCATTTTAGGCCATGATTTTATACATCCAACTTAGATTTAACACTCTTCTCCCATATTTAGTACATTTTGCATTATGATTTCAACTATTTTGAGGCTTCCCATATGTGTTGGCCTTTTATTTTTTAGGTCTCTTTTCTTGTGGATATTTTGAGTTGACATGGTAAATTTTCTATTTTCAAGGTTCATCAAATAGTTTGTATCCCATTCATATTCACAACCTTATAAAATCAAATGTAGAGGGGAAAAGTCTAAAAATTTAGAGGAATTTATCGCATTTTTTTCCTCAGGTCATCATTTTTCTATAGTGCTTGAAGCTTAACATGTTTTGAACTTAGATTTGTACATTTTGAGCCAAATTTGGTCTATTTCACCTTCCATCCATTTTTTTTAAAGGTATTATGTGAAGCTCCAACTAAAGCTAAGATAGACTTGTTAAAGTCGTTAAATATGCTTTCACAAATTTGTTAAAATAGGTCTAGATATGCTTTAAGATCATGTAACCTTCAATTCATTTTAAATGCAATAATTTATTTAATCATAAAGGAAAGCAAAACAACATTGTAGCTCTATATGATTATGGGGTTCCTTGCATAACATGGGGAGTTTGATCAATTCCCGCGATCTTGTCACAACTCACTAGCTTCGATACATTTGCTTGTAGCATTTGGCTTCTGTCGGTGTGGACCATCATTTCCTAGTTGATATGCTCATATAGGTAATTTTGATCCCTTGTTTTTTAATCTTTATCTTCTTTGGGTTAGTTACTACCACATAATGTTTGGAGCAATTGAAATAATTTTGAGATCCATGTGCCTTTATGTAGAACATTGCAATTTCCTAGAATGCAATTCTATAATGATTTGAATTTTAAGAATATATTTTAGAACATTGAAAAATGAGAATTTGAAAACTTTCATCAAGGCTATGACTCACAATCATTGGACAAGAAACAAAAGTTTTCCAAGTTCTTTAAGGGCATGAATTTAGGTGTGGAGGTTGGATATAAGTCGATCACTCCTATAGCTCAAAGTTTTGTGGAAGTGGATTCTACATATGGCTTCCTTTCACTAGAGTTGCAAGGGGATTTTGGGCAAGACTCTTGGATATGCATTCCATTGATGATAGTAATATGTTTAGTGAGGTGCAATGTGCACTAGAGAAGAAATATAAGTTGTTCAAGGTCATGGATTTAGGCATAGATGTTGTATTCGAACCGAGTACTCCTACAACTCGAAGTTTTGCAAGATTAGATGCTATGGATGACTTCCTTTCACTGGAGTTGTAGGGGGATTTTTTGTTACGGCTCTTAGATTTGCATGCCATGGATGATATCAAGTCGTTTGGTGAGGTGAGTATCATTTACACTCTTTTGGAACAACTATAGTCTAAATAGACATTTAACTTTGAAATGGCCATATAGACAACAAGCGCACTTCACCCATTTGTTCTCTTTTGGTTTTAAGATGCTTCAATTAGCTAGAACACCACCTTTCGTTACCATGAATGCCAAAAACCCAATCATTTTTCTAATGCTTATGCATGCAATTAGAAGGGAGTGGAACTCAAGATAGGTGTATGGTGGGACCTTGATTTCAAAAAGATCAAGAAGAAGAGTTTGCTTGCAACTTCTTTGCTGAACAACATATACATTTGAAACAATGCCCTTCAACGTCAACCGAGAACCATTGACTTGTAGGGGGGTAACCATGCATGCAAAGAGCATTATCATTATAATAGACTACTTTCGTTGTAGTGTGTTGAAGGTGAAGTAATTTGTCATAAAAAATGAAGATCCTCGAGAGAGACAAAGTTAATTAATTGTAATGGTTGGTACACATGCAGTGACCTAACCATGTTAATATTAAAATCCACAAGGTTAATCATTACATGCATGATTGCCATGAGGTTAATCATAATGGTGAGGTCTAAGCAACCCACAACGCTGCATTGAATGTGGCAGAGGGGGATTTAGGTACAATCAGATCTTATTGACAATAAGATCCGACGGTGACTAAAGATCTCACCACCACTTTCAATGTAGCTTGGCAGGGTGCTTAGTGCTTGTTAATCATTTCATGCACAATGAGGTGTGAATAATTTGTGGAAATGTTGGGATTGCTTTTTCAACGATTATTATCTGTATGTAAAAGAAAATGGTGATATATGGGTGGTTACACTCCTTGAATCCCACGATCAATATAGTTGGGATGGGGTTATTGGATAAGGGAGAAGAGTTGGTAAACCATTCTCCCTCGATCTCATAATTAATATAAGTGATTATATTATTTGGCAAGGGATAAGGGCTAATTTATTATTCTAACACAAGTTTAATATTATTAGTTAAGAAAGTAGTGTTAATTGATCTTTTTCTAATAGTCTCAAAGTTAATAGTATTGATGAAGTTATCGATCGGAGGAGAAAGCTTGATTAACCATTCTCAGATAATCCCATAATATATAACAATGACAATATTATTGATTGAATGATATGGGTTGGTTAATTCTTCTCTTATAATCCATAAATCAATAAAAGGGATGAGCATAGGATAAGGTTGAAGGGTCAATCAATTCTTCTGCCACAATCCCATAATGGGTAGTGGATATAAGGTTATTTATCAAGGGAGAAGGGTTGCTTGGTTCTTCATCCATAACCCCTGAAATTTATAATATTGATGAGATTATTGGCTTAGGGAGAAGGGCCAATGGTTTGTTCCCTAACAATCCATCCATCAATAATAGTGATGACGTTATTGATTTCCCCTTCTCCATTAATTCCTTAATAAAAAGTAGCTATAAGATTACAGGGTGAGGGAGAAGAGTTGGACGACCCTTGTTCCATAATCCCACAATGTATAGTAGCGATGATTGTATTAGATAAGGGAAAATAATATTTTGACCCTTAACTCTTCTCCATTAGCCATTGATCTCATCACTTATATTGAATATGAGAGTGAGAGATATGGGTCAACTGATGCTTCTCCATTAGCAAATAAGCCCATCTACAATGTTAATTGAGCAATTGTGGAATAGGGTGGTAAGCCCATTCTCCCTTATCTAATATAAACATTAATACTATACATTATGAGACAATGGAGATGAGTAAGTTGAATGTTCTCCCACCATCTCACAATGCATAGTAGTTATTATCATATTGGATAATGAAAAATGGTCCAACCCCTATTTCACAATTTCTTTATTGATAATAGAGACGATTTTATTAGTTAATGGAGAAGAATCAATCAACCTTCATCCCTCAATCTCACAATGAATATAAGTGAAGAGATTATTGGGTAAGGGAGAAGGATCAAACCCTTCTTAATTGACTCTCAACTAATAGTAGTGATAACATTATTCATTATGTGAGAATATTCAACTAACCCTTCTCCAATAATAATAACGATGTAATTATTGATTGAAAGAGAATGTTCTACTATCCATTCTTCTATAATCCCACAAAGATTAATATTGATAATGTTGATATTATTAATCATAATATTATCATTAGAAAAAAAGGTTAAATAACCACAATCACTTACAACCCCACATATAAAAACATTTATTTCATTTTCACGTATTTTCTTTTATAAGGTTATAATTTCCAATTTAGAAAAGTAAAGTGTGTACCTTTACATAAATTAAATACTCAAATAATTGTGTGGAAAAGATCTCTTGTCCAAGCAACGAAGAGTCTCATACATAAATTTCAAAACGAAGTCTTGCAATTTCTTTTTAAAATATATTATCATTATAAATTTTTTCATTTTCGACGGAAAAAATATTTTGAAAGGTTTCGTATGAGGCAAGTGGGATATATTTTGCTCATTTTCATAAATTCTTAATTCCATTTGTTCCTGTCAGAAAGTATAATTACGAAGAAATTTAGATCATTTCAGTTGAACCAGATACTTAAGTTAGGGAAGCTCTGGGTTAAACCGTTAAAAACACTGAAAGGTCTACGCCATCTCTATCGGTAAAGTGCCTCTGCCAGACCAAAATATTCGATCATTCTTAAATTTTCAAATGAATTCTGGTTTCAAATTTGCATTTCTGTTAATGCTTTTGAATTAGGTTTTTGTTTTTCTTCCTGTCTCCGGGTGGGCAGAAACGATTTTCAATATTTGTGGATTATAGCTCATCTTATAACCATTTTCGAATGTGATATTCGCATGTGGGTGGTGACAAACCGTTTGAAATGCTATGCAGAATTGAAAAGCAGTAGAGTATATTGTTGAAAAAAAAAGAAGAAAAACTGTGTCCATGATTGGTCTATTAACTGAGATATTATCCTTGGAGCCCATGAGTCAACAGGTGTTTACTATTTTAGGGCATATGCATTAGGTTTGTAGCCTATGGGGCTTTATCACATGTATAGAGTGTAGTTAAAATGGTGTTTTCACTGATCGTGACATGGGAGAAAAAAACAGGCATCACTTTGCGGGTTCTTTTGAACAAAACTATATGCTCTGCACATGCGTTGTGACTCCTCTATGGCTCGTGGTTGCACATGCGTTGTGACACCTCTATGGCTCGTGGTTGTTATGTATGCGATGTCTATAATTGCAAGCTATCTTACTATAGTGGCGTATCTAGGGTTTCACTCCATTTTAATATTCTCCTTCCTTGGAGATGCAGTGGAGGACTATGTTTTGCTTTCGAAAAATTTCTAGACTATTGCTATGGATGTCTTCATGGAAACTGTCCTTGGCATAATAGGGGGGTAATAACACCTCACTGATATACAATAGAGCATTCTCAACATACTAATACTCCACAGCTGATGTGAGGGAATATGTTTTAAAATTATGGAGGAAGTTGGTGTTGTTGCAGAGTCTTGGTATTGGTATAAGAGAATGCCAATACTACTTTCACACTTCCAGACCAAGCTACTGCTACATAATACATAACATGGTTGCCAATTTGAATTAATGTAATATCCTTTTTAGAACTTAGTCTTGAATAACAGTACATGTAAACCACTGCAAGTGTAGATAACTGCTGGATACTTAATTTTGTGGGTGGTATATACTATGTAGGCTTGTTCTAGGTCTGTTGGAATAAATTTGGTATCTTCATGGGACTCAAACTTAAGAAAAGAGTATATGAATACCAGTAAAAGACCATTTTCACTCAGCGTACGTGTTAGTTTGTGGGCAGTTTAATTGCAGACGTGTTGTTAGCTGAGTGAAGGAAATAGTGCCTCCAAAAGACGCTATCCTGGGAGGTAAGAACCACACTCTCTTGCTAGGATTGCAAGCCGCTTCCTTTTTACATTTAAAAACAAATGCGAAGAATCTCATGTCTAAACATGAATCAAGTGCCCAGGACTAGGCTTTGGAGACAACAAGATTTCCAAAGGTTTCCTCACTTATGATGCATATATTGAGTCAACAAATATATTTAGCATATTAAAGCATGGTATTGTGATCTGAACAACACATTCAAAGTAAATAGCCAAATATGATATATCAACTACAAGGAAACAATATGTATGCAACATATTCAAATAATTAAGCGTGGTGTATGTACTATGAACAGAACACCACATTTAATATAAACAATCTGTATAAAGAGATTTACCAAAGATGCTCAACTTGTATTTTAATGCTATGTAAAATATATGCAAAGTATTAGAATAAATTCTAGGACTATAAAGTGTTGGTTTAGAGAGTATTACAATAGATTGTTGGGTGTGGAAATTTCGAGAAATTGACTTTTAATGCAAATTCAAAAATTTCACCTCAAACTTGTGGTTCCTTGGATCAATTTCCTGTGGCCTTTCAGCCTTAGGGCTGAATCTGAAATATAAATTACAGTAGTATATATTTCACTTCTGGCTAACCAAATATGCAAGGCAGCCCAAGAAAATCAACACCGAACAATTATACTTGAGGGAAATATTTTTCCATCCCTTAAGGGCAGAAATCCCAACATACAACAGATAAGAAAATCACTTAATTGCAGCAGAATTACTACAGTCATAGATCTTCCCACTTAGCTTCTATATGTTTGTCAAATCACTTAACAAATTCAGCTAGCTGTTGATGATAAATCTGCATACCAAACAGCCCTAGAAACTGTTCATTCACCATGAATCTGCATACCAAACAGCCCTAGAAACTGCTCATTCACCATGAGATTATAAGATGAAAATCAAATATGCAAGTACACAAAGTTTGGACAGTAAAGCATGCTTCATATATACATAAGATGAAGTTACAAGTACATACCAATAACTTATCACAAGCTGGTACAAGAAAGCCCTTCAACCTTATCACAAGCTGGTACAAGAAAGCCCTTCAACCTTATCACAAGCTAGGACTCTCCAGTGCTCTCCAAACCCTAGACAGGGCAATTGCAATAGGTTAGTACCACACCAACTGGCAAACCCTAGCCACCAACTCTTCCTAGCTAGGAATCACTCCCAACCAAAGCTGGTCACTCCAACAAAGATCCACAACTAGCAAGCATACACATCGGCAAGTCCTCTTTGGCACTTACACTTGCATCATACAATTGTACAAGAGAGACCAAGATAGTCTTCCACTATCTTCTCCACATCTAGCAGTCCAAGTAGTCCTAGTATTTCCAATGCCACAAAACCCTAGTCTTCTTCTCTCACAAGAGCCACATGAACAAGTACTCCCTTTGCTCCTCTAGGGTTTCTCCCAAGCCCTAGCTTCTCTTGTCTTCTTAGGACAAACTGTAAGCCTAACGTCTTCCTTGTGTCAACACAAGAACCCTAGTGCACTAAACAAGAGTGCAAAGAACAATGAAGAAGAAGTACATATGAAAGAGACAAGTTTGCTTTAGTTCTCCGATCTTTAATACATGATGATGTGATCAATGTGATGAATGAAAAGTTTCTCTCTTCTCTTTATATATATATATATGACAGATTGGGGAGGCCAACAATAGCAAAGTGGACAAGGTTCACAAGCAAGCAACCTAACTAATCACTAGATAAGCCCTACATGTGAAGTGCTCCAACTCCAAGGTGGCATATGTCAAGCTCCAAGGTAAGCACATCTATCAAGCAGAGGTCCCAAGGTGAGTGTAGCTTGAAAAAAGTTAAGTGCTCCTCCACCAAGGGTCTCCAATGCTCCAACGCTCCTTCCTAAGCCATGTGCTCCTTCGGGTCCACCACATCTCTATGAACACTCCTCAACCCAAGCATCCTCAAGTCAAGCACAAGTCTCCATGTAGGAAACCAAGTGGCCCCTTGCTAACTAGGCTCAACGTCTTCCTACTAAATGTCCAATGCTTCTCCAAGTAGGTCCTCTTCCCAAGTAAGCAACCAAGCCCTCCATATCTGCCTCATGAAGAATGTCACCATACCACACAGGTCTCCAACCTCCTAAGGAAGTGGGCCACATAAGCATCAAGTCAAGGTATAACAATCCATGAGTAAGTTATCTCCAATGTGTATGTCTGATACAATACAACCAAGGGTAGTCAACACACCATGCACTCTACATTAGATGAAGCACCCCCAAGCATGGTGTAAACAATGTCAGAGTAACCCCAAAGGCTAACATTGGGATTGTAAGAAAGGGATTCTTTTTGTGCCAAGTCCTGAGATTCTAAGAAGGGATATGATGGCAAAGTTTTATATGTGAGACTGTGATAACAATGGTATTCTTTGTGCCAAGTTTTGTGAAGGGTCGTGATGGCAAAGTTTAGGATTGTCAGAGGTGCTCTAGGTGTTAAGCAATGAGGAGGGTTGTTATGGGAAAGTCCCAAATGTGAGACTATGAGACTAGAGGTACCTAGTGTGCCAAGCCCTAAGAAGGGCCGTAAAGATAAACTTTTGTATAAACTTATGAGACTATGAGACTTGAGATGTTTTATGTGTCAAATTGTGATGGAAAAGCCTCATTAATATTCAACAGTCAAGATTTCGAGGGACCGTGTGGGTAAGGTTGTGGAAGAAAACCCCTTGTTATGTTACCCAAGTTGAAGAGTAATGATATTTTGATAAAATTCATAAGAACAATATTATATGTAGGAAAGTCCTATCCAATAATTAGAATGGTTGACACTTTAGTAATGATTGGGATGGTTGGCACTTCAACTTTTGTTGTGTCGTGATGGTTCAATTTCTTAGTTGCTTAATGATTGTCTATTAAGCTCTAATGTTGATACTGTAGTCTTCCTTTTGTGTCAAGCTCGTATGAACATTGTTGCATCTGTTCATTTTTCACATTCTAAATTTGCAATTCACTGCATAGTTACCATTTATGAATTTAGATACATTACAATACAAAATAAATCATGTGGGAAGAAACTAGCATAGAGAAAATATAGGAGTATACATCTCACTAATATGAAAAACATGCAAATTCGTCAAAATTTTAGAAAGTAAAAAAATGTAGAATCTAGAAAGTCAAAATTAAATAGAAGGGATTCTTCTTTGAAACTTCAAAGTAACATTATTAACATCTGAGCTTAGTGTTAAGTGTTCTTGGTCGATGGGCGAATTCTTCAAAATGAAAAAAAATAGATTTTTGGGTGCCTTATTTTTTAATTAGTTTAGTTTTTTGTTTTGATTTGAATCATAGGTTGAATTCAAGGGTGAATTGCACAATATAGATTCAATTCGATACAGTCAATGATATGTTGACCATATAGAATTTGAATTTGACAAAAGTTTAGTTGAATTCGAATTCATACTAAAAGTGCCAATTTAATTGAACTCTATAACTATGGTTTATGTTCTTCTTACAAAGAGAAGCCGTGGTTTATTTCATAATGCAGTTGTTGTGTTTTTGAACTTGCATATATGGGCTTCTTTAGGACCCATGATGGGAGTTGTGGTCTTGCTTGTGTTGTGATTGTGGACTTGCAATGGAGAGTTGTGGTTTTTGATGTGGTGCGAGTGTAGTGTTTGCGAGATCCACAATATTTTTGTTGCAGTCTTCATTTGGGAACTATAAATTGGTCCCTCTTGATTTATGTATGTTGCAAAACATTATAATTTCCCGTGTATACAAGTCTAGCTTGTGATTACCTTCGAGTTAAAGTTGGAAGCCTATGATTGTTGCCCTGAGTGGGCTAGGGTAAACTCTGGTCAAAACAACTCTAGTGTATATTCATAAAATGCTTCTATAAAACAAAAAATTCTCAACTTAACAAAATCATGAAACTAATATAAGTTTTATTTTAATACTAGAAGTAATACAACAAAACAAGGGTGGTATTAGACCTTTGCTTTTAGGCAAAATCAACTTTAAATCTTTATGGCTTTGGGTCTAGGATTGAAAAATTCTCTTTTGATTGAGGGAACAATTATATAGAAACCAATTTTTAGTAAAACAACAAGTGAGTTGCTCCCTGACAAGTTAGATATGCTTCCTTTGACTTAGTTACTTCTAACAGGTGCAAGATTTTACAACATTGGATCAATTTGCTGCCCACTAGCATCCCCATTCTACTTCACAATTCTCTTATTGTGTCTCTTGGTTATCTTGTTTGATTTTTTTTTTGATGATGTTTAAAAGCAAAACTTCCTAAAATTAATATCAACTTAGCATCACTTTTTGTTGTATTTTCATTTGTTTATATGTGTATGCCAAACAACAAGCCTTTAAAGTACGGGTTCCAAATGTTGTTATGAGAGAGTTTCTGCAACGATTACAAAATAAACATATAGTACCATGGTTGTGTATTTGGAGACCGAATATCAATAATCATCCATACAATAGTGTCATTATGCAAAATATACTTGACCTCAAACTACAAGCATGCACCTAGCCTACAAACAGAGACTTTAACAAGGAGTGTGATGGTGGATACTACAAAAGTTGGTTGGTAGTGGTAGAGATAGTCAAAGGCCCAGTTTGCAGAAGAGGAAACACCAAACATAGATACAAGAATTTGCAACAAGTGCATTTTGTGGACAAGTAGATATAAGTTCAAGGAACTCAATCCTATGGACATACCAATATCTTGAACAAAAGTGGAAATGTTGGGTAGGTTTTTGTGCAAAACATGGAAATCTGAATTCATAGATTCCTCATTTGTAACTATGGGAAAGGAAATTAGTAGGGATCACATAAAAATCCTCATAAAAGATAAATACATAAAATTATGTGCAATTGCCTCCCAAAACCTCACTCCTTTGAGCCCAAGGCATTCAAATCAATATTGTATATCTCGTCTCGGGGAAGTATCAACGAGGGTCTGGAATGTAACTTCTCGGTGACATCGGCGGAAAATATCGGAATATCTCTGAAAATGTCGCAAGAGAGGGGTCTAACTCGGAATATCTTGGAATATTTTGAATATATCGAACATGTGTTTAACTCAGAATTTATCGGAATATCGGCGATATATCGGAGAGATATACAACACTGATTCAAATGACAAGAGTTTTTTTATTACTCATAGTAATGACTTGAGCAAACTTTGGCATGAGCGGTTTGGTCATCTAAACTATCACTCATTGCGGCAATTATGTAATCAGAGTATGGTGATTGGTCTTCCTCTCGTTTCTTGCAGAGATGGTGTTTGTTCCGGATGTGTTCTCCGCAAATGTCATTGGGATAGTTTTGACAAACGTGTCTCTTGGCAATTTTGGCATTTTGCAATTGTTTTGTCTTGATGAATAATGGGCATGTAAGAAGTTGCCATCTAGGTTGGTGAGGGCTCAAGGCCAAGGTCCCATAAATTGATGGGTGGTTTGCTAGAGATAGAATTTTATTTATGATATATCCACTTTAGCAAAGCCTTAGGTTTGTTCCTAAAATAAAGGTAAATTAGATTGCCTTGAGAAGGTGAATGAGTCAAGTGGGTTCATGATAGCTAACCTGTTGAATGAACTATACCTACCTTATTCAAATTGTACCTATGTCACCAAAAAGGGGAAAGCCAACATAGCCAACCTTGCTCAACCACTTTTGGAAGGGGACCGACTTAACTTAATGGCCGATCCAATTCTATAACTCTAAATACCTACTTCAAGCAACGCAATGATCATCTATCCATCTCATCTAATCATCGCATATCACCCTATCACTTGATCATCCCTCGTTTGCCAAGGATATTGCCACTCACATCGCTAAGTATCCCTTTGTGCTAGTTTGACATCTATACCTACCTGCTCGCTTATTTGCTAAGCTATTCACTGACATATCCATTGTTCTAATACTTGTCGACTCTGCGAGGCGCATGTTTCAAGACTTGAACACCTCGCAACAATAAAAAAAGTGGTGAATGCTTGAAGAGTTTGAGACATAAGATTGCACTAGGGTAAAAAGGTGTGTCTATAGTTCTATGGCCTTTTGACTCTACGAGAGAGTGTATATTATGTGTGCACGAAAGTGACAGCATTGAAAACACCCATGTAAGAATGTAAAATGAAAGAGAGTGTCACAATTGTACAACTGTAGATTCTATATTCCATTATCTATAGATAAGAGTACAAAAATTGGTAGGCAGAAGTAGGTGGGGATTTAGGTGGAGTGGTAGGTGAGATTTCAAGTGTCTCCTAAAACAAGAGTTATAAATATAAATATAATACATTATCCACTTTACTTGAATATGTAAGTTTTCGCAGTTCCTCATAATGCTGTATTAGATTTCCGGATATAAACTGTGTATGGAGTTTTTGAAATGTCCAACGTTTCTAGTGGACACTCCACCCATCATTAGGGTTGTCAAAGCAATGTGTGATGGGTGGAGTGTCCACTCGAAACGTTGGACGTTTTAAAAACTCCATTCACAATTTATATCCAGAAATCTAATACAACACTTTTTACCTACTGATTCTCATCTTTTCCTCTCTGCTTGGAGGAAATTGTCCCCAATTTGTGTTGTAGGTGGGGAATGTGTTGCCCAAACTTTGATTGGGTTGACTACTTTGCTTGGGTGGGTAATAATGTGCCTTTGTAACCAACTGATTAAGTGGTTGTTCGCTTTCCCCTAGTGGATCTTGTGCAGACATCAAGTAGAGTGTATTAAGTTAAAGGAACCTCAAAATATGGAATAGTTGGTTCTAGATGTGGGAGTAAAACCTCTTCTCCAAGTGTGAAGGATGATAGAGCTTTAGCTGATTGACATTAACTACATCACGATATTGAGTTGGGGTGGTAGATCCATCAAAATGCATGGGAACCCCCATTGCTTGGAGGAGGGTTTATTGGAGATATTACACACCCACCTAGTATTTCTTTTCCTAAGTTTATTAGTCTATGTTGAGTGTGCCCCTGGTCTGAGATATTCTCCCCTAGATGAGGGCACCACATCCTCCTCAGTAATTACTTAGTTGTACTTTAGTTAGACTAGTGGAGTCAAGTCTCACATGGAAACCTCAGTATTATCACCAAGTGTTGCATGCTCTCCTTGGGATCATCACTAGGAGGGCACACTCACCATGGGATCATCACCGGGAGGGTGCACTTGGCATGCATGAGGCTAGGAGGGTGCACCACATGTGCATGCATGATATTCTCTCCACTCCACTTCTGTGAACCAGTTTACTGTTGACTGCATGGCCGGTTAACTAGGACTAGGTGGCAGTTCACTCCTGTTTCTGTCAGTGTGTGTCCACATCTCTCTAGATCACTACTATGGCACATTAGTTAAGCCATGTAGAGTATATCGGTTGTAATTTTTCATTCTCTCCAATTCTTCTCTTCTCTCAACTTTGCAAGTTTTTTTTTCATTGTTGCTAGCTAGATTCTCTATGTAGGTTTCACTCCAATTTCACATGGCTCCTACTGCATACGAGATATCTGGGATAGAGGGAGTGAGATATAGCAGGCTCCCCACTAGCTGTTGATACTTGGTGAAATCCACCAATGGTGTATCCCCGCCATCCTTGAGCTTGACCCTTGATAAGAAAGGTGTGGCTGTCGGTTTATAGTCAGTCATGGGATTCATTATGCAAGATGTTCTACATTGGACCTCATTGGCTATACAAATTCAGATTGGGCTGGTGATAGCACTGATCGCAAGTCCACTTCAGGGTACGTTCTTAGTTTGGGGTCCGATCTCATTTGTTGGTCAAGTAAAAAGCAATCAACGATTGCTTTATCATCAGTAGAGGTTGAGTACATCGGAGTGGTCAACATTACCATTCAGGCTCTATTGTTATAGAACTTCCTTACCGAGCTTGGTATCCTATTTCATCATCTGACTACCATTTGGTGCAACAATCATAGCACTGAAATTTTGCAAAGATCCAGTGTAGTGGCAGAGGACCAAACACATCGAGATCCACATGCTTTACATTAGAGAATTGATTCATGACAGGACCATCGACTTGCATTACTGCCCTTCCTCAGAAGAGATTGTCGACATCTTCACCAAAACCTTCACCGGGCAGAAATTTCACTTTCTCCTTGGGGTGAAGGACATTGTTTCCTAGCAACTGTCTTTCTTTTTCAACATTGTATTTAGAGGGGGGGTTTTTCCCATGAGGTTTTCCCTCTTACCTCTTTTTTAGTGTTCGATATTTCTTAGATGCATTGTAAAATGGGTACCTAACATGGCTTCTTGCCGGGACCCATTCACTGTGTACTCCCTAGCAATGTTCAGGGGGGGTATTGGAGATATTGCACACCCACCTAGTATTTCTTTTCCTAAGTTTATTAGTCTATGTTGAGGGCACCCCTGGTTTGAGATATTCTCCCTTAGATGAGAATATTCTCCCCTAGATGAGGGCACCACATCCTCTTTAGTCATTACTCAGTTGTACTTTAGTTAGATTAGCGGAGTCAAGTCTCACATAGTAACCTCGGTATTATCACCTGTTGAATTTTAGTGCTTAGCTCATGCACATGTGGTTTATTTCAATTTAGCATGTACTTGAACCATAAACAATGCAACAAATACCATACACAAGTGCTGCAGTAACCAAGATCACAAGAAGAATAACCATGCACAAGAACACAAGAAGTTATCCTGGGAAAACCCTTCTCAACCAAGGGAAAAACCCAACAATTCTTTGCTATAGAGTCAAGAGAAGATCCCCCACACCATGAATCCTAGAGCACACAAGAGGGTGCTCCTTGACCTAGAAACTTGTCCCTACGATAAGTGCGCACTTCAACCGTACAACTTGTCTTGAGAGAATGTTACAAGTGTGTGAGTGAGTTAGATCCACAATGGGAATCTACTCCTATTTATACAAGACCTAGCACATCAAAATGATGTGTCTATTGGCACAATAGGGCCGACCTCTTCAACTGAATAATATAATTAATCATTACACAATATTAATTATCTTTTACATGGTGGTGTCGACTTGTACCCTTTACAACACAAATTAGGGTTATGACAAATCTTACTCTCAGAAAATATAGCAAGGGATCCACACATCCTCTAGTGCTCAGCCACTAGGGACACGTCCACCTGTGCTCAGCCACGGGGACGTCACTCTCAACAGATTAACTCAACTAAGTTCATAGGAGTACCATCTGGAGAGCCATCTCATGTCGACTCGACTAAGTCCATAGGAGTCAGACATGAGACCATCTCAAGTCGTCTCAACTCAGTCTAGAGGAGCACAATAAGAGACCACACGTCATCTCAACTCAGTCCAGAGGAGTATGACACACCCATCACATGGGCTCTCTCACAGACGTCTCAACTCAGTCCAGAGGAGAACGATCTGGAGAATGTCTCATGAAGCTGCAATCAACAACACTTCCTCTCAGCTAGGGAGGCATTCTCCACCAGGCCAAGTCTCTCATGGAAGTACTCGAACTTTGTCCTAGCAAGCGGTTTGGTGAAGACATTTGCAACTTGCTCATGTGTAGAAAGGTACTGCACATGTACTGCTTTCCTTTGCACCATATCTCTGATGTAATGGTATTTGATCTCAATGTGTTTCGATTTATCGTGAAACACAGGATTCTCGGAGAGCTTCACACAACTCTGGTTATCGCAATGGATAACGATGGAATCCATCTCATGACCAAACAAATATGCAAGGAGCTTGCGAAGCCACACTGCTTCATAGACTGCCACACATAATGCAATGTACTCTGCTTTTGCGGTACTCAAAGCCACAAAAGTCTGTTTCCTGCTGCACCAGGAAACCATGGCAGATCCCAAAGTAAAACAACAACCGGATGTGCTCTTCCGGTCCACTGCGCTCCCTACCCAATTTGCATCGGCATATCCCTGCAATCTCATGTCTACACTGGAGGCATATCTCAGGCCATACCCAATTGTGCCTCGTAGATATCTCAACACATGCTTCGTTGCTATCCAGTGTGTCTATCTCGGCTGACTCATAAACTGGCCGAGTACACTCATTGCATAGCATATATCAGGTCTGGTGTTAACCAGATACATCAATGATCCAATCAACTGTCTGTAAAGATGTGGATCAATCTC
>ML866046.1:0-13436 GCA_009831015.1 Picea engelmannii | reverse complement strand
AAGGGCAGATCCAAATCCACACTAGGAAAGATAGAATGTTGGAATTGTGGGAAAAGAGGACATTTGAAGAAAGACTATAGGGCTCCAAAGAAACAAAGAGATGGATAGCAGGAGAAAAATTAGGAAGTAAATGAAACAGGTGATGTGTTACAAGATGATTTGATTCTTTCATTAGATAATATTACTAAATCTTGGGTAGTAGATTTAGGGGCTTCATTTCATGCCACACCCCATAAGAAATATTTCCAAGATTATGTTTAAGGTGATTTTGGATGGGTTTATTTGGGTGATGATGAATCATGTCAAATTGTTGGAATGGGTAAGGTACAAATAAAGAAAAATAATGGAAACCAATGGTTACTTAAAGAGGTGAGTCATATACCATATCTGAGAAGAAATATAATTTCAATAGGGTAGTTGGAAAGTGAAGGATGAATATGTACATTTACAAATAATGTGTAGAAGGTCATTAAAGGATCACTGGTAATGGAAAAATGAGAGAATGTATGTACATTTTATTTATGTATTGGTAATGTTGTCTCTCCTATCTCTTTAGCTTCTATACGAGTGGATATATAACTTTGGCATCATAGGCTTGGACACATTAGTGAGAAGGGGATGCAGATACTTCACAAAAGGAATTTGTTGCCAGATCTTAAACAAGTTGATTTGGATTTCTGTGAGCACCGTGTTTATGGAAAACAAAAGAGAGTTAGATTTCTTAGAGTTAGAAAGGAAAATATGAGTGAAAATTTATAGCTTGTGCATATAGATGTATGTGAATCAACTCAAGTATCATCTCTTGGTGGCTCTTGTTATTATGTTACTTTTATTGATGATGCAACTAGAAAAACTTGGGTTTATTGCATTCGACAAAAATATGATGGTTTTGACACTTTTAAGAAATGGAAAGCTTTAGTTGAGAATGAGATAGGAAAAAAGTTAAAGTGTCTCAGATTAGACAATGGAGGTGAATACTGCAACAAGGAGTTTGATAATTATTATTCATACCACGAGATTCGTAGAGAGAAAATAGTTCGAGGAACACCAGAAGAAAAATGGTGTGTCAGAAAGGACAACTAGGATAATCATGGAACACGCAAGGAGTATGAGATTGCATGCTGGGTTGACCTTATAGTTTTGGGAAGATGTTGTAGATACTTATTTTTACTTAATAAAAAGAGGGCCTTCAAGCTCCTTGGATGGTGGCATCCCAGAGGAGGCATGGACAAGTAAAAAGGTAAACTACGCATTTATGAAGACTTTCGATTGTGAAGCATTTGTCCATACTGATAAAGAAAGTAGAACACATATTGAGGAAAAATCCAAGAAGTGTACCTTTATTGGATACAATGTTAATGATTTTGGTTATCTCTTATGGGATTATGAAAATCATAAAATCATTAGGAGTAGAGATGTGGTATTCAATGAAAAGGTCATGTACAAAGATCAATTGCAGGGAAATAAACAAGAAACGAAAAACACATAATACACAATGCTTGATGAAATCAAAGAAAATGAAATTCCAAAATACTATATAATCAAAATGTACAACAACATGAGCTACAAGCACCTCAAAATCCTTCAAGTGTTGTTAGAAGATCGATTAGGTTAAGTATACCCCCTGAATGACACTCTCCTTCATTGTATTATTTATTGTTGATTGATTTTGGTGAACCAGAAAGTTATGAAGAGGCAATGTGGGTAGACACTAAAAAGAAGTGGGACCAAGGCATGAAAGAGGAAATTGATTCCTTGGTAAATGACAAGACTTGGGACTTGGTTCAGTTGTCTACAAGAAAAAGAGCATTGAAATATAAATGAGTTTACAGGTTGAAGGAAGAAGATGGAGGCAAAAAGTTATACAAGTCCAAACTTATTGTAAAGGGGTTTGCATAGAATAACGATATATATTTTGATGGAATATTTTCTCCTATTTTTAAAATGACTTCAATTATGACTATTTTAAGTCTTGTGGCAGTAGAATATTTTCATCTTGAACTGTTAGATGCAAAATCTACTTTTCTCCATGGAGATTTGGAGGAAGAGATTTATATGTAACAACCACAAGGGTATGAGGTCAAAGGAAAGGAGAATTTGGTATGCATGTTGAAGAAGATCTTGTATGGCCTAAAGCAAGCTCCAAGGCAGTGGTATTTGAAATTTGATAGGTTTATGACACAACACAGTTATAGTAGATACCATTATGATCACTGTGTTTATTTTTAAACAATAGAAAATGGAAGCTATATTATCTTAATATTGTATGTAGATGACATGCTTGTTGCAGGGTCTAACATGTAGGATATAAATGTGCTCAAAAGGAAATTATCTAATTCAATTGCAATGAAGGATTTGGGTGTTGCAAAAAAAATCCTTGGTGTGAGAATAATAAGAGACAATAAAAATCACAAATTAATATTGTCTCAGGGTGAGTACGTAGAGAAGGTGTTGGAGAGGTTTATAATGAAAAATGCAAAACCAATTAGTACACCTTTGGAAAGCCATTTCAAATTAACCAAGGAAATGTGTCCCAAGACACAAGAGAACATGCAATATATGTGCAGGGTGCCTTATTCATCAACAATTGGCAGCTTGATGTATGTAATGGTGTGCACAAGACTGAATATTTCACATGCAGTGGGAGTTTTGAGAATGTATATGAACAATCCAAGTAAAGAACATTGGGGGGTAGTAAAATGGATTCTCAGGTGTTTGAGAGGTATTTCTACTCATGCATTATGTTTTGGAGGTTTAGACACTATTATATAGGGCCATGTTGATTCAGATATGACATATGTTAACCATAGTAGGAGGAGCACCACATGGTATGTTTTACTGTAGGTGGAACAACAATAAGTTGGATTTGAAACTGCAAAAGGTGGTTGCACTTTCAACAACAAAAGCACAATATGTTGCTACTATAAAGGCTAGTAAAGTGATGATTTGGTTACAGTGGTTTATGGAGGAGTTGGGAAAGTAGCAGGAGAATAACAGGTTGCACTGTGACAACTAGAGTGCCATTTGTCTTGAAAAGAAATCAACTTTCCATTCTAAGACTAAATATATACAACTCATGTACCATTTCATACGATCCATATTGGAAGATGGACAATTGAAGTTGGAAAAGATACATACTAGCCATAATCTTTCAAACATGTTGGCATTCAAGCATGAAGGTGGAGATGAGAAATTTTCCAGGTCCAAGGTGGATCATAGTCCAATAGGTACAACAACAATGGAGTTGTTGTGACCAGTATCCAATTGGGAGATTGTTGGTTATAGAATCTGATTATCTTCCATTTCAGAGGTCTTGTTTCAACCATGTTTAGACACCATTTCTTGATGGGCAGGTGTGGGGGGGCTTCCCCACCCACATTTGGATCTAGGGGGAGTTGATGACACTTTATGGAGCCCCCCTTGGTGGGGGTTCGGGGGTAGCGCCCCCAAAGAGAAATTTTTGGGAAACTTGCCTTGTAAAATATTATAATTTCGTAGTCAATTTGGATCATTCATTATAAGGTCGCAAATCTGATGGTAGAAGTTATGTTAGGGTTTTTTTCCTAGAAGGAAACCCTCATTTACGAGGAATTGTATTACGATTGTGTATGAGTGTGAATATTGTATTTTGAGAGAGGAGACTCTGAGAGAAAGAAGACAAAGTTACAACGAGTGTGTTGTAGGTTGTATCCCTTCATTTGATGGATAATAATAAAGGAAGGACCTGGAAATTTATATGGTGGACGTAGAACACACCGGGTGAACCATGTATATCTATGTCTCTATTTCATTGTGTATCTTGTGTGTTTTATTTCCACATTTTATTTTATTTTTTTGCTTTGCGATCCTATTTTTATAACATTAAGGGATTTGTTTCTCTTCTTATATATCATCTTTTGTGAGTCCCATTAACCCATTGACCATGTTGAGTCACCAAAGAAATTAATTTCCCTAATAAAATTAAAGCGCTTTTACACCTTAATGTGGGAGAGATCATGTATGTAAGTAACTAGTAAGTTTTCAAACAAAAATGTAAAAAATGACATAAATAAATAATTAGGAATGAGTTATCTTAACCTTTTAACTTTTAAACAACAATACATTTAACTTTAGAACTTTTAAATAACAATAAATTTGCACCTACTTTTTAATCCATATCCATACACTTTTTTTGTAAACTATCAACACTATATTAATAAAAAAGCAAAAACATAATTATAGAGGTTCTACTACTGAGATGCCATGTGGGAAGCTAGTCCAAAAATAGAAAATATGCTTTATCAGGCTTACGACCCATGATATGTCAAAGATAAGGCTGTCCATATACTTTTTACAAAAATTGTCCCAGGCCATCCAAAGGGTCTTTCACTTGGTCACCAACGCAAACCAATTGTCTAGAATTAAATCCGAGTTAATGCTTGACATGGGGAAGATGTAGGAAGATGCCTTGTGTCTCTTAAGATTTCAAGGCAAGAGGCTCTGTGTTTTGTGTAGGAATTCCAATTGGCATTTGAATCGAGAGCCTTATATTCTTGAGATCTAGGTTGTTTTAGGTTCTCCAAAGGGGGGAGTCCCAGAAATTCCAGTGTTGATCAATGCTTTTGAGTTGGTTGACTCCTTAATTGGAAATAACATCAACCAACTTGTTCGCTGATCGATGAACATGGGAAGGAATAACAACGTCAATTAGAGGGATGAGAGAATGAAATCATTCTAGACCACTTTAAATATGCCACCCTAGAGATACCTTGCTTATCGGTAACCCATGAATCAGGTTGCAGAGCATTCTTATGATAATTTTGGATTCTCCTTCAACCACAATTTTTCTATAATTCTCATAGATGGTGATTGTTAATCCACTTTCAAGGGCTTGAAGTTCTGTTGCATTGTTTGTGGAAATTCCTATTCCTCCCGCATAGATTATGAGAATGTTTCCATCATGAGAATGGAAGACTCCCCTAGATCCAACCAACCTTGGATTACCTTTGGAAGCACCATCAAATTTGAGTTTGATGAAGCCAATGAGAGGAGGGGACTAAGAATGAGGAGACAAGGAGACATGCTGAGAAGAGGGAGAAGAGCATTGTTCGTCTGAGTGTTTGAGACCCAAAGAGCTTAGGATGATGGAATTAGATGTGACTCCTATTTTTTTCCTTTGAAAATTCTCTGGTTCCTCTCTTTCCAAATTTCCCAAAGGAGGAAGCCTGGAAACAACGTCCAGGCCTTGGATAAAATTGGGTTGGAAAAATTAGTTTGTCCCAAATGTATAATCGTTTTTGAGAGGCAGGTTAAGTTTCGAGCTAGTTTTCAGAAGGTGGCACCCCTTAGATCCCATAATTTTGAGGAAAAACAAAATGTGTTAAGGAGATGTTCTAAATATTCCCCTACTTGATTACAAAGGAGGAAAATTGCAGGACCAATGAAGCCTCTGTTCTAAATATTTTCCTAGGTGACAATATTATTTTTTGTCAGGAGTTAGAGGAAGAGGGATTCTTTTGGCCATAGATAATTTTTCCATATCTGAGTCTAGGCTTGAGTGGAATTAGGAGGGTGTTTCTTAGTAAGTATCAAGTAATATTGTTTGATGCTAAATCTACCTTTGGGTGAGTGGCCCCATCTCAACTTATTAGGACCTTCATGCTTTTTAATTTTCTGATTCTTGAGTTGCTGCTAGAAATCGATCCAAGGTTGATGATTGTTTACCCTAGTCCATTGATATAATGGTATCCAGGTTTTCCATGGGTGATCGGTAATGTTTCCATCTTGGTATTGAGAGATATTTATCTTACCCTTATTTTTCACAGTGTCTTTAAGGTTTTGAAGGGTGTCAATAGAGCCCCAAGATTTGAGATGTTTCCAGGCATCGTCCCAGAATAGGGTGTGGTGACCATTATGAACCTCCCAAAAGCAATGTTGTTGGATTATATGCTTGTTTTTCTAGGCGGTGTTCCAATTGTTGGAACCTAATTAGATTTTGGTCCTCAATCTATGGGTAATACTTATTTCTCTAAATATTTTCCCATAATTCATCTGTACTTTGTATCCATCTCTACCAAATTTTGGCCCCCAAAACCCTATTGAGGGTGTTAGGGTCTCGCAGGCCAAGGCCACCTTCCATCTTTGGGCGATAGATTTTTTCCCAACCTACTAGCACCCATTTTTCATTCCTTGTTATCTCCTCCCCAAAGAAAGGAGATATTGTGAACAACTTTGATAATAGACTTGGGGGCCTCGAGGGATGAGAAAGATAAATAGGCATAGCTTGAAGGATGAACTTTAGGAGGACAAGGTGACTGGGGAGGTTGAGAGAGCGATAAGTCCATTTAGCTAGATTTTTCTCCATTTTGGAAAGTATATCTTCCAAAGTAGAGTTTCTGAGGGAATTTTTAGTGAGCGGAGCACCTAGATCTTTTGAGGGGAAGAAAATATGCTAACAACCAAGAATGCATGAAATGTTAAGTTGGATTGCATTATTCATATTGAAAAAGAAGATTTGAGACTTACTTTGATTAATGGTGGTGCCTGGAGCCTCCATGAAGTCAGAAAGAACTTGTTAGATAGCTTTGGCTTCACATATCATCAGTATTCCCATAAGCATGGTGTTGTCCATAAATTGTTGATGAGTGACTGGGAGGTATTCCCCATGGAGGAGGAGGCCTTTGATTTTTTACTAGGAGACCGCGGATTTGAGAGATCTACCCAGGCCTTCAGCCATAAGAATGAAGAGGAAGGGGGAGACCAGATCACCTTGACAAATACACGTGAGGGAAAGAAGGTGAAAGAGGAAGAACCATTAATGAGGATGGAGAATAAAGTCGAGGAAGTGAGAGACATGATCCAATGTATCCATCGAGAAGAAAATCCAAAGGCAAGAAGCATATGGTGGATGAATTTCTAGTTGAGTTTATCAAAGGCTTTAGAGATATTAAGTTTGATGAGCATGCTCAGGGTCTTTGAGACTTTGAGAGAGTGAATCATTTTGTGGGATAAAATCATGTCGTCTATAATTTGTCTTCTCTCTACATGCCCTGATTACTCTTGAGAAATGAGAAGGAGAAGCAGAGGCTTTAGTCTATTGGCTATGATTTTGGTTATGATCTTATAGAGTGCATTTAAAAGAGAGATGGGTTTGAAATTAGATATATATTCATTTGCTTCTTATTTGGGAATGAGACCTAAAATGGTAGCATTAATGGTAGGCATGATATTGGAGTGGCTACAGGAGTCCTCCACTAGTTCTAGCACTTCAAGCTTTATAATGGGCCAACAAGTTTGGAAAAATCAACAGTGAAGCCATTAGGCCCCGAGGATTTACCTTTGGGAATACTCATGACGAATTGATCAAGATGTTCCATGGAGATTGAATAGAGGAAATCATCATTATGTTCCTAAGATACTAGCTTATGAATGTTGGTAGTTATTTTGGTGACGACCTCTAGCTGATATGCCTTAGTTTCTGTTAATAATTCTTTGAAGTAATTGACCTGAGTATTTTCGATGTCATCATGCTCCATCAGTCTATTTCCATGACCATATGAAAGGGATAGACTATGATTATGGTGCCTCCTTTGAATTGTGAATATGTGGAAGAATTTATAATTATGACTACCTTCCTTTAGCCACTGGACCCTTGATTTCCGTTTCCATAATATTTTTGATTTTTTTTCTCTATTGTCAATTTGAGCTTGCATATTATTCTCGTCTACATCGTTGTCCTCAAATATTCCTTGTAGAATTATTGTTTGTTGAAGCTATGACATTTTAGAGTCTAGTTCCTTCTTATCCTGAAAGATGTCTCCAGAGACTTCCTTATTCCATTTTTTGATCTTGGCTTTGATATAATTAAGTCGGTGTTGCAATTGATACATAGGGATTCCTTGTAGACCTTGTGAATCCTTCCACATTGAGGTGATACAGTCTAATAAGGAGGGTTGGTTAATCCATAAAGCTTCAAATCGAAAAGGTATGGGAGGAGGAGGGTTAGAGAGGGAAAGGTCTAGTTGAATAGGCTAGTGGTATAAAATGGAAGAAGGAAGAATGGACAGAGTGAGGAAAATGTCCAGAAGAGGAAGGGATTCCAATACCAAGAATCGATTGATACAGGAGGAAATCTAGTGAATTCCCTTTCATTTGTTGTTCGAGGTGTGAAGGCCATTGGCGAATGGCATATTGATCATATTTAGACTACATATAAGATTTCTAAAGCTGATGGAGGCTTGGTCAAGACGTCTAATGCCTCCTCATTTCTCATCAAGGGATTTGATAATATTTAAGTCCCCCTCAATGATCGAATTATTATCTTGGATTATGTGTTTAAGAGCTTGAAGGGAGTTTAGGAAGAGTTCTTTATTAGGGCCGGTGGGAGAGACATAGGCATTGGTAATAAAGCCCGAGGAAGCAATGCCTAAAACATTGAAGTGGGTAGAGAGAGTGCGAGAGGTGGAGAAGAAAGTGTTTAGAGAGACTACATAAGGATTCCAGAGGGTGGCTAGGCCGCCTATTGTTCCATGAACATCAATGTTAATAGATTGAGCATTTTTCCAAAATTTGGCAGCAAGTGCGATGAGGGTATCACTAGGGAGTTTGGTTTCATGAAGGAGGAGAATGGAGGGCTTGTCTTTGTTGATAAGTTTCTTCATCATCCGGTGTTTTGTTTTTCTGTTGAGGCCTTGGATATTCTAGGATAGTATCTTTATGAGGTATTATGGGGGTTTAGGGGAAATGAGTCAGTCATTAGGGCAATTCTTCTGGAGTTGACCAACATTTCACCTAGATATTGAAGAAGCTACTTGTTGTATTTTATACCTCGTTTCTTTTCCTCTATCAATAACTTAACTACATCCTTAGCATGATTGGTTTTGACTCCAAGATGAAAAGAGGAGGAGGAAGGTTTACCTTTATGATGAGAAGCATGTCAAGTTCTACTTTTGTCAAGAGCTAATTTAACCATTTGAATTTGTTGTTCGGGAATGGAACTGGGGTCTTGTTGTCTCCAAGCTATCTCTAGGGATTGGATATCCAGGGAAGATAACTCCATTTATTCTACATCTTCCTAATCCCATTTGCTGTCTCCTTCATGTTGCATTTTTGTATCAGGATCTATAGACTCCTTGTTTCTTTGAGATATTATTTTATGTCACTTGGTTTGTTCCTCCTGATCTACATCCATCTGAAGGTTAGAATCTCATGGTACTGAGATATCATCTATAGAAATATGCTTCCGTTGCGATTCCTCTAGTACCTACTAGAGGGTTTCATATTTGTTTTTGGTGGGAATCTCTGGTTGAGAAGGTTAGATCTGTTGCTTTCTTGGATTTTTCCTCCTTGAGGGGACCGATTTGAATCCTTCCTCATTCGTGCTTGGGTTGTTCTTTGTAGGAGTCAACATTTGGTTTAGGGGACAATATCTAAATAAATTTCCATGTTCATGGAATTTCCTACATCAGAAGGGTATATTCTCGTAGTTGAGAGTCTGAAGCCATTTTGTGTCTTGGTACCATAGTTATATGGCTTCTAGAAGTGGTTTGGATACGTTGATATAAGCGCATAGCCTTGCATATGAGGTATACCGACCTTTCTTTGTTATTTTAGAAGTTTTGACGAAGGTACCTATGCCATTTCCAGTAACTTCCATCAATTCTTCTTCCGACCAAAATTCATTGGGTAGGGAATACATTCTGGCCCAGATTAGAGAAAATGTAAAATATTCCTTTTTTGGACAATTTTTTTTAGACTAGAGGTGAAAATATAGTTCGGTCGAGTTAAAGAAGTATGGCATGTTTTCAAAAACCCTATCCTTTTCTTCTAGACTGGTGAAAATGGTTGTGAAGAATCCTTTTGATCTAAGCTTGAGGTTGATTTCTCCTTTTGCCTTCCACCTGGTTTGGATCCACCATTCTAGTGTCTTTTTTGAAGGCCAAATGCCCATAAATTTTCCTATCACAACATGATCATGCATAAACTTAATATTCCTCCCTACCTTTCTATATCAAATTTCAAATTCTAGGATTTCGTTTGTCTTGGGGATGCATTTTCTAGTTCCCAACCTGGTTTTTCCAACTTGATTCAGGATTGTTGTGGTGTCCTATTTAGAAGAAGGGTTGTTCCTTGCTCCTTTCATTCCGATATTTTCATTTAATACCTTGTTGTTGTATGACCCCAAGGTGTTATGCACATATGTGTGATGAGGAGCGTCTGGAAAAACCTCACTATAAGAGGGAGATGAGCTCCCCCTATAACCGTTTCCATGCATAAATATGCATAATAGAGTATTTTGTGCCAGAAACCCTAGAATGTAATCACCTCTTCCTTTCCTACATTATCCATATCTATACTTAATAGATATCCATTCTGGTTTTTATTTTATTTTATATGATCTCTCACCTAAAGATAAAGAACACTTCAAATATCTTGGTACAATTAAACTAGCATACTTTTGAAAAGGGGGAAAGCGAATGTCAAATCTGGGTGCTTACATTTCTTAGAAACATGAGATGTGTTTTTTGGATGATTTATAAATAACCAAATGAGGATATGTTAAAATATGACATTAACACATATAATTATAATTTTCCATGTGTACTTCAACATTCCTATTATATAAGAGCAACTTGATGGATTCACCTCCCTCAACTTTGTTTAAGTTGAATGTGTCATATTTGTAGTTAGAATATTTTTGTGCCTTAGTTCACATAGTTTAGAAACTTTCTCCTAGGCCTATGGAAGCTCAAGGTTGGTTCTTTGGTGGGAGGTTGTAGTGTGTCACATTGTTATGTTTATGAAAGATTTGGGTTGGATGTTTTCTTGTAACTAGAGAAAATACTTACAAGAGGCACAACTCAAACTTGAGGAGGTTTTCATTTTTCTTGAAGAGGATATTCATAATGCGACTCTTCAAGAGGAGTATCCGAAGTTGGATATGGATACTTGTAGAGGAGAGGAATACATTGTTAGAGGTGCCCATATTCGTTCTCCTTTACACTGGTTTCAATATGGGGATGAAGGATTCCAATTCTTCTTTCACTTCCTAAAAAGGAAGGTGGTTGTTGACAAAGTTCTTGGTTTGCGTAGGTCAAATGGGTCTCTCATAGAGGACCCTTTTAAGGTCTGAGGTAAGTTTGGGCATGATGTTAACTTATATCTATTGGGAATCATTGTTTTGTGTAAATTCTCTTGTACATGAGGAAATATTTGGCATTTTCATTTGCTTCTTATGCCCCCATTGTTCTTGTAAAACACCATGATGCCCATACAAAAATCCCTGAAATACTCACATGGAAAATACTCCCATCTTCACAATCCCAATTTTTGGAATGCTTTATTGGTGTTCTTTTGTAATGAGATCAATTTGACTCAAGAAACACAAACTCAACAGCTAAAAACTATAAATTTAGGGGTTTTGGGGGTCTCTAAATTGACTTGGGACCTCAAAATTGCAATGAGCAACAAATCTAGTGATTTTAGCAATTAATCATTTATCAAAATTTGAGGGAGGTCACAAAAAACAGGGGGGTTTGTGTGCCAATACTCACACTCCTTACAAGATGCTCTACCTTCTTGAATACATGTATAAGGTCAATTTAAATGATATAGAGTATTAGTGTAATAAATTATAACAAAATGCATTAAATTGATATTGAATATGAACTAATCCATGGGTTTAGTGCTTTCCTCTAATAGTTTGTCATACAAATAGGAATGATCTAGGTGGATATTGGTGGCCACCCACCTGTTCCAACTGTCTCCTTTTGTCAGTTTTTAGTTCACCACGTTCTTCTATACTTCTTTGTAATTGTGGGTTCTACCCTTTCGGGGTTGTCTAAATCCATACACATCTTCTAGGTGGATACAATGGCCTCCCACCTAATCCAACATACTTGTTTTGTATGTATTCATGTCGACACATCTTATTGTACTTCCAGGGGCATTTTGAGGCCATAAACAATGTTATTTTGGTGTGACACAATCAAACTGTAGACAGAGTCAAAGTTTGACGACATAATGTGTATTTTTCTAAAAGGCCTTTCCAACGAGTTATCACGCGCCTAAAATGGAGATCGTATGCAAAATTTATGACCCCAGGAAGTTAATGTACTAACTTACCCAAACAGAGCCCACATGAATTTTGGCGATTTATCTCCTAGGGTTAGGTTTTTGGATGTCTAGGGTTTTGGTATTTCTGTTTAACATAAAAAGGCCTTCAGATCCTCATTGTAACCATCTTCTTGTGAATGAGCATAGCCGTCACATCTCTTCTTAGAGATAAATCTGCCACCATTCTAGCAAGCCTTGCACTCTATATTTTTACAGTCTCTTTACACTTATTTCATTAATAGAAATCAAGTATTATTGTATTTCTCTGTTTCTGGATTTTTTCATGATTTTTTCATTGTAATTTCTTTACTTTCATTTAGTTCCAAAAATAATCTGGATCAATGGTATCAGAGCAGGCTACTCTTGATTGTTTTTCAGTGCATGTCCTAGAAAAATGATTAAATCTATTAGAAGGTTTATTCTCTGTTCAAAATTTTTCCGACAGGGAAAATATCACCTTCACACTCCTCAAGGTTCTTCCCCATGTGAAACATTGGTGGGAAACTTACTCAGATCAAAGTTCCATAGAGGAATCTGGAATATATGGGGCCAAGCCCAATTGGTATTTTTTGTGGATGTAGCCAAAGAACAATACTATCCTGTTGATAACTATGAAAACCAGTACATGAGATGGACCACACTGCGACAAGAGAAGAGACAAATAGTGTCGAAGTTCACAAATACTTTGCATACCTTTCGCACCAAGCTGGGTATCAAGGAATCTGAGTGACATCTAGTTCTGAAATACTGTGGGGCTCTGCATAGTTACATCCAAACCGAAATGGATTTCCTACACCTCTCATCATTGGGAACTACCTATCAATATGCTGGCAAAATCGAGAAGAAATTTAGGCACCAGAACAAATGGGAATTCGGGTATGCAAATATGCAACAACCAAAGCATGGTAAAGATGACCCTAATCAACAACCTTTAGACAACCAATACAAGACATATGACAAAAAGGGTAAAGGAAAGATGGAGAATGACATTGGGAAGTTGTATGACTTCCAAAATATCCCCTGGCACAACACCGATGAATGTCTCTTGAAACTGTCATTGGTGGTCGAGGTAAAAGACACAGAGCCAAGCCTTGATTCACAATCTGATCCAAAAAATATTGAAAACAAATAGATCATCGACGCAGACCCCAGTGCTACTGTCGCGACAACAACAATTCAACCAGAAGAATCAATAGATCCTAAAGAGGAGGAGTGCCTCTTCCATTCACAGATGTGGGTGAAGGGGATCCCGTTTCATTTCATTGTTGATAACGATAGCCAAAATAACCTCATCTTAGTTAAGGTCGTCAAATAGTTGGGGGTTTTCGACAACACCGCACCCA
>ML866045.1:9238-21734 GCA_009831015.1 Picea engelmannii | reverse complement strand
TCAGTGACTTCTGACCCCACTCTTGAGTACTATTGGAAGGTCCAGTGCTATTTGAGAGGCAGGACATTACGTCTTCTAGGACACGATCATTTGCTTTCTTTTGATTCCCCCACACGGACAAAACCCACTTACCCACATATATGCTTCTTTCTCATTTTATGTATGATGCACATTTGATTACAGTTTGATTTGGATATATATATTTTGTAAACATTCCACACAAAGGCTCTTGTTTCTATATTACTCTCACCACTTTTTGCACACATTCACACAGCTAGTTTGACATCATAGGGGCACCATAGAACCCTCGTCGTTCACGACGCTTTCTAAACCTCCCTCCTATCTTAGGGGGAGTATCTGGTCATGCCCACTCATCGAAACCTCCTTCACACACTCCTGTGAGTGATACTATTTTAGGATCAACTTTGCTTGGTTCTACATTACTTGGGTCAACTTCCCAAGGACATCCGTTCACTCGCTCTCCTGTACACGGAAGCGGGGTCCCACTTCCTCTCAAGGAGGGAGCACCAACCCACCTAGCCCCCCTCAAGGGTTAGGTTCACAACACACTATGGTCGGAGCTAATCCTCCCCCCCCCCCACTGTAGATGCCATATTTGGCCTCTCTCAACATAATGGATCTCACCAAACTCACCAATGATCCTATATTGCATGATCCCACATGGCCTGCAATGCCAACCAAACTACCTTCAGACATACCCAAGTTTGAAGGAAAGGCAGGCGATGAACCTGCCAACCATGTCATGACCTTTCACCTATGGTGCTCCTCCAATAGCATTATGTATGATTCCATCAGACTGCAATTATTTCAACACACACTCACTGGCCCATCGGCTAAATGGTATGTCGAAGAAAAATCAGGATCTCACGCCACTTTTGAGTCATTAGCCAAAGAATTCTTGACCTTCTTCCAATTACCCATCCGCCACGACAATGTTCTAGAACTACTTTCTAATTTCAAAAAAACCTCAGCCACAGACATCGTTGACTACATTCACGAGTGGCGTAGGCGATGTAGTTTGTACAAAGCAGAAACCACCAAGCAATAGTGTCTCGACTGGTTTCTTAGATCCCTTGTCTCTCTTCTCGGTAAGGATGTAGCATCCACCTTCCCTCAATCCGAAGAGGAAGCCATCAGGAAGGCCCAACAGTATGACCTCATCTATGCACAGTCAGGGTACTTATACACGGTACTTCCTGATCTTCCAAAACCTGCACCATTCAGCCAAGACAAACCTGGGATGTCTCACTCAGCAAACAGACTGATCGGTGCCACCACAGACCATGGTCCACAACCCCAACCACCACCGATGTATGGCACACCTCAATACCCACCATCATACAGGGGCACTTCTTATTACCCCCCACCCCCTTATCAATAGCCATACCCTGTTGCTATACCTCCACCCATCAATGGACCACCACCAACACCTCTCATACATCCACCTATTCCAACAAATAGTGGTACTCCCTCAACCTCAACTTATAGTACTAGCAAAATCACTACACCTTCCTATGTACCTTATGGATTGGTACCACCACAGAATCCATACTTCCCATTCCCTAGTCCTCCACAACCCATGGCTCCCCCACATCCTCATGTGGGGGTGAATTTTGTTCAACCCTCTGCTGTTCAACAATACCAAAGTTTTGAACAATTGAATACAGCCAATCCAACCCATCCATCGAGAAATGCCAAGAATAAAGGATGAAATAGGAATAACAACAACCCAAGTCAAGGCGAGAATCAACCCCCACCGCACCAACCCATTGGGGGCAACCAGAACCAAGGGAACCAAAACCCCCAAGGGGGCAATAATAATAAACGCCAAGGGTGAAATAATGTTAAAACCATCTTCCCTTGTGACCTTTGTGGTGAGTTCAGCCATTACACTCATCATTTCCCCCAGATCGTTGATTTCAAATGGTTGAAAGACTCTGGTAGTCTTCCCCATTCTCCTGCACAACCTGCCCCTCAGCAGGCACCACAACAATACATGCAACAACCCCCTCCCGCCATACTGCAAAATCCTATTCCACATCAAGGTGTGATAAATACCCAGTAGGACACACAGCATCCCCCACCTCAGAGGGGACAATACCTCAACCCCAACAATCCAACATATCGTACAATTCTCCTCACAGGTGAGGAAGAAATCCTTCTACAAACACGTACTCGTCAGTATCATGCATCTGCTGAGCCTCTGCCCATCCCTCCCGAGACAAACTCTACACCAACGGGACCCCCGTTGGTGATCCCTCGCCCTTTCGCCGAACCACCACTTCGCATCCCTCACATCCCATTACGTAGGAATGTCCACAACCCACAGGCTAGGGCAGCTCATAACTATGGTTTGGTAGACGACTTAGCGCAATCTCCAGCTTCCATGTCAGTCCTGTAAGTCCTACAGACTTTTCCTACTCATCAGAAATCACTACTTTCCGCCTTGGGGGAAGTCGACCCTGCAGATACTCGACTCATCACCTTTGATATTGATAGCGGATAACCTCGTCTTCCTGCCTTGATTTCTTTCCAAATACCAGTGAAAATACGAAACATCACAGTTCATTGGTGTATCATCGATGAAGGTGCATCTACATGCATCATGTCCAAAACAATATGGTAGAAACTTGGTTCCCCGGAACTCATACCCTCTACCATCACATTACGAGCTTATGACGGACGACCATCCTCTCCTGAAGGGCTCTTCCAAAATGTCCCCATCAAACTTGGGGGTAAGACTATTCTCATTGATATCGAAGTTATCAATGCCCCTCTTGATTATAATATCTTGCTCGGTCGTAGCAACATGTATGCTATGAAGGAAGTGGCATCTTCCGTCTTTCGGACAATGATGTTCCCTCACAATGGGAAGATCGTTACCATTGACGAAGTCTCACATTATGAGCCTAACCCATCTGCCAACATCGATAACATTCTTCCTCTCATCCACACAAACCATGACACATATCCACTCGTCGAGATGGGTCCTGTTATTTTTAAAGATCCATCCTTATTAGGAACATATCATGGAGCACCACCACTCCTACACCCTTCCAATCAAGTGTGTGTCATATCATCTAACGAAACTCACACAGAGGATACCCTTCCTCCTATAGAGGCTTCTATCGTACCTGACGTCCCACTCATCGCAGAACTCCCCCTCAAGAACCTCCTGGACACTCGTCAACCCCACCAGTCCACGATTCCACCTCTCCTCAAGGACATAGTCCAGTTTGGGAGACAGTTTCCCAACCCCTCACTCAAATTCCCTTCTTTTACCCTCCACCAGGTATCAAAGCTTTTCAGGTAGTTGCAATGCTCACACTACCTAATATGGTGTTAGCACTCCGAGTATGGTATTTTCACCCACCAAAGATGGTCCCTCGACCATCCCTTCCCCCACAAGAAGGAATCCCCATGAGGATTCCCATCCTTACCCCCACCACCCCCCCACTCACTAACCCCCCTACTACAGCCTGGGGAAGGAGACAGAAGAAGGAGCACACTGCTCCACTTCCTCCACGCATCCCACCACCTTGCGCACTATGTGAGAAAGAGGGCCACCAAACCAACAACTGTCCATCACTACTTGAACTGCGGAATTTGACCCCCCTCAATCAAACTCCCACAACACCTGCCACTACTGCTAGTCCCGACACTACCATCCACCCTTCCATTAGTAAAGGGTTGAGGACCAAATATGCTTATGCTATATGTTTAGAGTATGGCCATTATACCCATCATTTCCCAACACTGCCACGCTTTCGGCAGACATTAGCCGCAGTGCGCCAGAACTTCCAAAACAACCCCAGTCCTGCTAGGTCCTCTTTAACAAATATCACTGACATCCGTTATGTCACCACTTTCGTCAATGAATGCATGAGACACCCTTTCTCTCTCTGCGATTCACTAGCTCATTTTACATACCAGTGTCCTATGATCCTTGAATACAGGCAACGTCAATTGACCCTGCTTCACCAACCCGTAGAGGAGATAATTGACATTACCTCGTCACTAGAGGATCTTCATGTCATTTCTCCTGAACCTGTGGCACTCCCAACACCTCCATGGTTCTTAGATGATGTATCTGAGGATTCACCCCCCAAATCTCCCTCTCACTCCCCTACAGACACTCTCCATCCAACCACCATGGGCACCCCTCAATACTTCAATATATGGTTTATGTCGAGTGAACCCTCACCATATCCTAGCATTGTTCCCCCTGATTCTTCATCAGGGGGTAACCACACTCTCACCAAGATCACTCCTCATGACCCCTTGTATTCTCATCACTTCCAAATAGATGAAGAAATACTCGAAGAGTTAAACCACCCAAACTCTCCCTGGGATGCGCTACACCATCACACACTCTTCTCTCCACAGGAAGCCTCCATTTACGCGGTCGAAACCAAGGATTTTATCCCATCAGGGCCTATCGACTGGTTCAACAATCCCATTCCTGCCCCTAATTCTTTTGAAGAAGGCAATATGGCCAACATTTCCCCCACCATCAAAATCGACATTTCCATTAAAAATGGTATCGTCGAAGAAATTACCATTGGAGCTGCTTGCACTCCTCAGGAAATTAATGAATATAAAGCCCTCTTCCAGAAATATAGGGATATTTTCGCCTGGTCATTCACGGAAATGCCTAGCCTCGATCCTTCTATTGTTGAACATCGCATCGACACCTGGCCCGATATCACACCAGTTCGCTAAAAACAGCGACCGCTACACCCATCCAAAGTCGTAGCTATCAAAGAAGAAATTGACAAGTTATGCGTTGTCAGGTTTATTTACCCCATCGCCTATACCTCATGGGTTTCCAACCCTGTACCCATTAACAAAAAACAGGGCACTATCTGCGTTTGCACAGACTTTCGCGATCTCAATCATGCATGTCCCAAAGACAAATTTGCAACGCCTTTTATCGATCAAATTATCGACGACTGCGTGGGCCACGAGGCTCTCTCCTTTATGGATGGATTCTCTGGTTATAATCAAATTCAAATTCACCCCGCCGATCAATACAAAACCGCATTCACTACCCTTTGGGGTACTTTTTCATATCGTGTCATGCTTTTCATCTTAAAGAATGTCGGTGCAACTTTCCAGCGGGCTATGACATACATCTTTCGCAATCTGGCCCACATCATCCTCGCCTACTTGGACGACCTCACTGCTCGATCCAAGAAACACACCCAGCATCCCGATGATTTACTAATCATCTTTCAACGGTGTTGTCAGTACAACATCCACTTGAATCCTCTCAAGTGTGTGTTTTGTGTCACCGCAGGGTGCCTCCTTGGTTTTATTGTTTCCCAAAGTGGTATTACCGTGGACCCCCTCAAATTCCAAGCTATCACTGAAATTCCACCTCCCTAGAATTTACGACAACTTTAGAGTCTACAGGGAAAAGCTAACTTTCTTAGACGCTTTGTCCCAGATTATGCCATATGCACACACAGTTTCCTCCACTTACTACGTCACGAAATCCCTTTTCACTAGGATGACCATGTCCAACAGTCATTTGACGATCTTAAAGCAGCACTTTCAAATGCACCTTTAATTAGTGCACCTGACTATAATCATGACTATATCCTCTATGTATCAGCGTCAGCTGTATTAGTAGTCGGGGTCCTCGTCCAGCTCAGAGATGACAATCGTGAACACATCATTTATTATGTTAGTAAAAACCTCTCAGGGCCACCCTTGAAATATAAACACGAAGAGAAACTTGCTCTTGCAGTTGTCCTCGCAGTCCAGAAACTGCGCCATTAAATTCTTCTTCGTACCACAAAGGTCATCGCAGATTCCAACCCTATGCAGTATTTGTTCAGTCGTTGGCAAGTTAATGACAAATTCTCTTGATGGATCGTTATCCTTCAGGAATATGACCTTGAGTTCTCCACACCTAAGAGTAAGAAGGCCCTCGTTCTCGCTGAACTTGTCATGGCCCTCCCCTCTGACACCATCAGTTCCCCCATCAACACCAACTTTCCCAACGAACATCTCTTTTACATCACTTCGGATGATCCTTGGTACGATGACCTTCTCGTCTACCTCCGAACTCAAAACTTCAGTAACCACCTTTCATGAGATGATCGTCGACATATTCGCCATCAGGCCTCTCGCTACCTTTCCCTCGGAGACATCCTATACCGGCGGGGCATCAACACCATTCTTCATCGCTGCTTGACTATTGACGAGGCCGATAGAGTCTTAAACGACTGCCACAACGGTGCATGTGGGGGGCATATTTTGGGTATATCCATTTCTCAAAAGATTATCTGAGCCGGTTATTTTTGGCCTACCTTGTTTCATGATTTCAATCATGCCGTGAAAGGATGTGAGCAATGTCAGCTTTACGCCAACAAAGCTCGAGCTCCCCCCACTCTTCTTCACCCTGTCATTACAGCCGGCCCTTTTTGCAAATGGGGCATCGACTTTATGACTTGTAATCCCCCCTCCAACAATGGTCACAAATACATCATTGTCGCCGTTGATTACTTCACCAAATGGACAGAAGCTATGCCCACTTTCAACAACACCGTTGACACTGCAACGCATTTTTTCTTTAACCACATCATATCCCTCTTTGGAGTACCCCTCCAACTCGTTTCCGACCATGGAAAACACTTCGAGAATGAGATCTTCGTCGAACTCTCATATTGGTTAGGCTTCTCTCACGAGTTTGCCTCACCATATTATCCTCAGTCTAATGGATAGGTCGAGGCAGTTAACAAAGTCCTCAAGACTATGTTACAACGCATGGTTAATAAACATAAAACCAATTGGCATCATATGTTATTTTCTGCGCTATGGGCTTACCGAACGGTTGTGAAGACCGCTACTGGTTTCCCACCATTTCATTTAGTCCATGGGGTCAAGGAAACTCTTCCCATCGAGTGTGAAATTCCCACCTTACGCACCACAATTGAGCTATTACCTGACACTGCTCCAATGGAGCAGTGCTTGCTAAACTTGGAGTCTCTGGATGAAGATCGTTGATCTTCCTTACAGAACAACGAGGAAGCTAAAAAATGATCCAAGGCTACCTTTGATTTCCATGTCAACCTTCGATCATTCTGCGAAGGCGACCTCATCCTGGCTTACGATATTACTCATGATACCTTTGGCCATGACAAATTTGAATCACTCTGGCATGGCCCATACATTATCCAACATTGCCTCACCAAAGGCGCATACATCCTGGCCTCCCCCGAAGGCCTCTCTCTCAAATAACCCGTCAACGGGTTATACTTAAAGAAATATTACGCTTAAACATAGTCATTCTACTTTAGGTTATTTCTTTTCTAGCGTTGTTAATAATTTTCTCCTTCCCTCACATCTAAACTATCCTTTGTGTTATTGACAGGTGCTTCCTCCACTAGCCTACCACATTGGTTACGCCGACGGTGCCAGCCGTTGGACACAAAATCTTGCTTCGGCTATTTGGGCTATCTACACCCCCTCACATGAAATGCTCCATTCGAGCGGCATATGCTTGGGGTCAGCAACCAACAACCAAGCCAAATACACTATTGTCATTGGCTTCCTGGCCGATGCCCAACATCATCATATTTGTCAGCTTAGCATCTTCCTCGACTCTCAACTAGTTGTTCTCCAGCTCAACAATGTGCACCGCATCCGTGATCTTTGCATCTTTCGCAAATACCTGCAGGTTAGGATTTTATCTTGACATTTTGATTCCATTACATTTACACATATTCCAAGACAATTGAATCAAATCACAGATAACTTAGCTAATATTGTGTTAGACTGGCATATATCACATCACGCTACCTCTACACATACATAAACATATCACAATCTTGTCACAGCATATACATAGAATAGACATCATCCAACCATTAACCAAAAACATGTAAACACCACATAGATCTCAAAAAGTATACTCATGTATATATATAGGTCCACAGTGCCATCTGAATGTTTACATACAAAAAATACACGTATCCGCAGGCCAATACAGCACCTCGGTACAAAATGGGCTCACCAGCCTATATACAAAATATATATACATCCAATGCCTCAGAGCACCACTCATGGTTCCTCTAGAGCACCACCACCTGCTCCTCCCTCAGGTGGTGGCGGCCCACCACCTCCTGCCCTCGGCGGTGGTGGTCCACCCCTTGCCTTCCCCTCCTGCCCTGGCTGCAGTCGTCCGGTTGTCAATGCAGCAGCCACTGCTGCTCATCGTACTATGGCCCGCCATGGTGGAAGAACCCCCACACACTGCTCTAGGAAAGTCTCATCCTGGATGTGAGACCATATGCCCTCCGGCACCTCCTACAAAATCATCTCCAGACGCTGGCGTATGTTCTCATAATCAGCTCCGACCACCTCCGGAGGAGCATGTGATGGCCCAACACCAGGGTCATCAAACCGATGTCTCCTCACTGCCCTCTCTGGCTCAGCTGGTCACACCGCCGCCTCATCACGCTGACGTCTCTCTCCCTGCGGCGCTCTCTCCGGTGCTCACTGCAACTCCACCTCACGCCCGCGAGGTGCCACATCTGCACATGAAAACAACCAATAGATAGTATTAACATCTACATCATATACCTATGGATTGCTATCTCAAACAAAAAATAGCAAAAACATACACATAAACACCAAACATACCTCGATGATCAAAAACCTCCCCGGGAGGTAGCACCATGTCCAGATCATCCTAGAAGTCCAACCCGGCATAGGGGTAACGTAATATGACTTGCAGCATCTACCGCCACACCTGCACCACCTCTGCAGAAAAGAAGTGGCCACCTTTGCCACTACTATGGAGAAGAAAAACAATTGACCACCACCTCAACTGTGGCTCTCACGCCCCAGGCACCCCCAATAGAATCCTCAAGCACAACATCGACACACTCTCTAGAAACCAAGCCACTAGGATGGACCCGAAAGCAAACTCCCCTGTATCAGTAGACCGAAAGTGGTCCAACTGTGCCACCATCCTCACATGCAGCGTAAGCCCCCAAGTGAAACGCTTGTCGGCCAACACTCTCTCCAGCACCAGAAGCTGGCCACGACTGATCCACTGGGTCGCCAGTGACCCATATACTCACACAATCATTGCTGCTATATAGAGATGCGCCAGGGAATCAATAGACGCAATGATCACAACCATCCCGGACATAAAGTTATGACCCGAACAATATCTCCGGCCAATAGTCTCGAGCTACGTACCCTTAGGCAGAATCGGCTCCGCTGGTAGGGGCGTTCCCCAGAAGGGAAGCCCAGTCAAGAAATATACATCCTCCACCGCAGTGAAGGGGATCCTCTCTCCTCGCACGAGGAAGCAGTGCAGCTCCAGACTCCACATCTGGATCATGAACTGTAAGAGATACACCTGTGCCCATATCAATGGGCACTCAAAGAACTTTAGAAGCCCACAGGCTACCAAAGTCGCATGCACACCTGGCCCCTCAATGGCCATGACGTCTTGCAGCTGAGACCAGTCTCGCTCTCGCCACCCCACTGGAATCGTCACAACCATCCACCTGCAAACACAACACAGAGTCCTATATCAGCTCAAGAAACCATCAACAACCTCAAAAAGACTTGTTTTTACCCACCTAAACCTTGCCTCCTAGGCGCAGTTTTACTACCCACTGGCGCGCACACATGCATGCATGTTCACTACATAGGTGCGCGTCAGTGTGCACCTGTTTGCTTCACAGGCGCGCTCCCAAGCACACCTATTCACCATACAGACGCGCACATATGCACGCCTGCTCAACCTACAGACATGCACTTGTGTGCGCCTGTTCAACCTACAGACGCGCACTTGTGCGCACCTTTTCAACCCACAGGCGCACCCTTAGAGCGCGCCTTAAATCCCTTCTACCGCGTCCCCATGCGCATATATCCGGTGGACAACTGCACCCATATGTGCGCCTATTACTGGATCGCCTGCGCATGTGGGGCCCATATCCCATAAATATCTCCATACAGCCCCCCGTACCACCCCTACCCAAAAAATGGAATCCTATTTCTATGCAGGATGATCAGACCACTAACCTGACACTCGCTAATCACCAATCGGATGCCTCGTCCTCCCCAAATCTCCAAATATTCTCTGAAAACTGCTCGTTCAGTCACTATTGCAGCAGGTACAAATGAGGTGGCAATGTGGGCCCTACAACTATATATAGGCCTTTTTCCAAACTTCCACTCACCATTCTAGGAGCTCACAGTGTCCATTTTTCAATTTGTCTTCAGCCATGGGATCAGCATCCCGTCATCTACATCACAACAGTCCCTGGGCCTCTTTTCATTCTGAGCCCCCGGGGTGCCCTTTTTTTCATACCCTGGTCAAGTACGCATGCACATATTCACACTTATCAAATACATGCTCATATCTTCGATTCTCTTCAGATATTGTTCACTTTGGGTATTTGGTTTTCATGTGTGCAGGTACTTGATCCTTATACATCGGCACAACCCCTTCAGGTATATACTCAACACTGGCATGTAGTCTTTCCCGTTGTATCGCACTTACATTTCCAGTCACACCCTCTGATATTTGCCTCTAGGATCCCGACTCCCGGCTCTGCAGTACCCACACCTCCATTTGCATCTTCGGTACTGTTACCCGGTAGCATTCTTACCCACATGAGTTGTCCCATTCATAGCTCCTTTTGACACTCGTGCTATTTTTCATTACCCTTTAGGGATGGGAGTCCCGATAGTCTTTCATCATGTCGCAAATCAACCACATACTCCTTCTCCTCATTTTTGCTAGCTTTCCCACATAGACTCCCATATTATCTCTTCTCAGTTCTATTTTTTACCTGCACCTTTGCAGTATCATGAACCCTCCATTTCATCCACAATTAGTTTGCCCATCTGCGAACCTACCTTCATTTCACCTACCTCATACAGAAACTCACCAATGGGGCCCCCACCCTTCATCAGTTTTCCAAGAAAATTATGCCCGACATGGGCCACCCATATCACACTAGGGCACCCGTTTCTATATCTATACATTTCTCCCCAATTATTCATTATTTATTGTACAAATGCCTTTATTTTTAGTCGTTACATTACCCTTTTTGTTGTCACCATTGGCGACCTGCTTTTGGCCAGCCGCAACCCATGTCACCCTTGGTTGGAGCACTACTTATCATCTTCCCTTGTCTGACATCATCCATATCTTCAGAGTACCCCACAGTTCACTTACCTCTACCCTCTGAATTTGTTCACCTTGTCCCACCTCTAGCACAACTTATCCCCGGTCTTGTCATCCCCCCTGACACTCGACCTCATTGAACGGTTGTGGCCACTTTTTATCTCATACATCCTCCAACCAATGGTAGTCTTGAGTCTTCCCACATCTTGACTTCGTCCATGTACCTCTGCCACTTCCTCACCTCACTCATTAGATTTCACGAAGCCCTTTGCTTCTAGGAGTCGCATTCCCCTTTTGTCGACATCAACACAATTTTCCAAAAGGGAGACAGTATCTTGATTCTCATTCTCCACTCAATGAAAGATCTCGGATGGCACAGGGTGAAACACCATTGCTCCCTACTATCGTTGACCCCCATAACATTCGACGCTAACACTTTCTCATGTTATAGTGGGTCTTACTTTGCGACTATTGCAGTTATTTCTCTCATTTTTCGAAGAACTCTAAACTTGGCTGGGCTATCAATGCCCACATAATCGCTGCTACTTATTACCATGATCTCTGCCTACTATTCATAGTATGTTCATTTGCAGAATTGTCTTTTTCCTTTATCACAACCGCCCCCGAGGGCGTTGTAGTTGTCTACACCAATGCTTCAGTCATCTTTTTCAGAGTTACATGACACGAGCATGGGGCATGCCTGCCTCATTTGTACATAGTTTTACATTTTACACACCTCATGGAAGGTTGGGTCCTACCGGTTCCTTTTTCCCTCCAACGGATCACTCTGGAAAATCACACTATTACTCTCTATTACATCAACATTCTCAGTAGAAGAAACATTGATGGATTTCGGCTATACATATGCTCCTAACTTCATCCATCAGGGGGCATCTATTATCACTGAAATTTCATCCGCACATGGTTACAAGAACTCAACATCGTCAAACAGTGATGAAGTCATTCATGAACCTGAATTAATACCACAACATTCAAAAAGGTCAAAAAACTATACAAAGTAGTGAAAAATTCAAGAGTGCTTTGCAGACATTGGACGCACGCGTGCATGCACAGAACAGGAACGTAGAAATCACGCACAGACGCATGATGCATGAATGTTAGCGCAAAAATCCGTGCACCTGCTAAATGGTGCATTTATGGAAGTGGTCGTCCTCCCAACCACTTATGGTTCAGCTCCCAAGCCGATTTGACCCTCAAATCTGGGCTGGATCCGACTGGTGGGCTGGTCAAAGACCTAATAATGCCCTAAATGGCCTCTTTTCACACTACAAAGCAGTTAAACAATAACCCAAA
>ML866043.1:0-14014 GCA_009831015.1 Picea engelmannii | reverse complement strand
TGATTCAAAATGAAAATGTCTCCTTGGTATATATAGGAGACTAGGAGGTATAATTACAAATAATGGCCTAAAGCCGACATAATTAAAATAACATTACTAATATAAATTACAACTAATGGCCTAAATACGACATAAATAAAATAACATTACTAATCTAATATGCCCCAATTAAGGGGTAATGAGCCAATATTAGGGCTTAACACTAAACATGGGTAAACTCATGGGTCGACATCCTATTCCCATTACATAATCCCATAACCCAAAAAGGACCCAAAAAGGGGCCGAGATCCCATGATATCCACTTCATCTTGCACTCCATCTTCGACAGGCTGTCGAAGTCCCAAAATAGGTCAAACTTGACCAAGGATCTCCCAAAACTTGGTCAAGGGCCAACAGGCCCCCAACACTCACCTGTGACTCGTCCCGAGTCACTTTGATCTGGGTAGGTCTACTTTGAAAGCCTCGAGTTTGGCTTGAGCTGCTTCAACTTGCTAGTGTGCTATGACCTCCTGTTCAATGAACTCTTGAATGACCACATTGTTGATAGGTCCCTCTAGACGTTGTTCAACTATAGAGACAACCTGCTCTAGCTATGCTCCTTGGACTTCTACCTCTGTAAACAATTGATAAGCCTTTTCTTGTACAGGTTGGAGTTTCTGAGTTACCTCTATAACTCTGCTATGGATAGTGTGGATCTACTGCTCGATGGTGCATTTCTCTTGGGAGCGCTTCATTCTTTCCACAGTTGACAGGGGCTTCAACTGTGCCTGTATCTTATCAGCTTGGTACTTCACTTCTTGGAGCTGTGACTCTAGTGCCTTTAATTATGGGTTCTCCGTGAGTTTTTCATAGGTCTGGGCACTACGATCAGTGAGTTTCTTGCATTCCAGGGTAAGAGCCTTTAGCCTTTCGACTACGCTCTGGGTGGTTGCTTCTCTTTGGTCTCTTACATCTTGTGGGGTCTCAGGTACAGTGTGTAGCTCCAAATCTGCTATGTGTTGTTGTAACTGTTGGATGACTTATGGGAGTTGTTCTACTTGTTGTGTAACTCAGTATTCTACCTTGATTTCTAAGACTTTCACAGATCGAAGTGCTCTGTTGACCGTTTCTTTTACTTCAAGTTGCTCTGCGAGCAACTGTTTATTTTCTTGTTGTAGTTGTGCTTTCTCTTAATTAGAATTTGCTTGGATAGAAATATTTTCATGTTCTGCAGCATTGTGTTGCTCTATGAGTACACCTTATACTTGTGTCAAAGCCTGGGTGGCTTGCTCTATTTCTTCCTGTTCTTTTCGAAGGTGAGCTTCGACTGTATCGACTAGGCGGCGGAGTTGAGTTAGCTCATCTCCCAATTCTGGTACTCCCGGGGTAGTGGAGATTGCGCAACTAGACTGTAGGGCTTGTTGTACCCCTCGAATTTTAGTCTCAATTCAATCATACATATCCTCTTGCTTTTCTTCTTGTTTCTCTGCTATTTAAAGAGAATCATCTTGCAGGGCTTCTATGAGGAATTCAAAGTCATCGGAGGTGAGGACAGTCTGCATCTTGGTCATTGAGGACTTTGATTTCTTTCGGGAGGAAGGTCTTAGAGGTGAACCTTTCCTCTTCTTCAGGGGATCAACCTTGTCTCCTTGCTTCTGTTCAAATTCTTTGTCATTCAACTCTTCACCATCACCTCCTTTCTCTGGTGATATGGAAACAATATTCACAGATGTGTTGTCTATCTCTTGGACTTCATCGATCTTCTTTGTTCTGTTAGGTCCGGGTGTATCCTGTGCAGTTTCTGGGATGTCGATGTCAGATATCTTCACATGGTCTGCTGGAATAAGGATATATGTTGACCAGACCTTAGTGATCTCCTCCAAGTCCTCCTCTATCAGCTTATAGTAGGATTGAAGTCGTTTCTTGTGTTCGTCGGCATGCGTTATGATGAAAATAAAATGTCGATCTGCGTTGAACTTCATCAAAGGCCGCAACTGGTGTAGAGTGTTCGGAGTCATGTGAGGCTCAGACTGTATGGCTATCTTTAGTTGATTGTAGTAGGTATGGAAAATAGAATTTGACTTCCACTGTTTATTCATATCGTTTGAATACCATAGCGTGTTGAACTTCGTGGGTAGTGGTTCAAAATATTCGATGTCCAAGAAGGTCGCAAATTCCGACATCTCCTAGGCAATAAAATCGATAAGGATCAAGAGCCAGCTGAAATGAAATTCATATCCTTGATCCTGTGCTTCTCTGCAGTCGAGTTCTAAATGGTTCACCAGGTACTTCACCCAGTTCATCTGAAGGCCTTCCACACACTTCCCTACGAGGTCGACTACAAAATCAGTGACTTGGGTAGGTCTGTTCTTTCTTACCAACTTCCCTACAATAAACTAACAGGCGAGGCACATTGCGCCACTCTGGATAGAAGCTACCTTTTAGCCTTCATGACATTCAATAGGGTGGATTGCGTGAGGTTCATGGTCCACGACTGGGGGGTTATCTTTGAATTCTTCCCCTTAGTTATGGTCAGGTACTTATGTGGGGCAAGTGTGTTATAGACTTTGCGATCTTCGAGGTTGAAGTTTCTGAAATTCAACACTGCAATCTTATCTTGGTCTACTCGAACTGTGTGTATCCCCTTTGGGAGGTATGCAGTGACCAAGGCCTACTCAAAATCATTAGGTACTATGTCTCAATTTACTGCGTCGCTCAGAGGTGGAATATAGGCAGGTAATATGGTCGGGATCAATTTTTCATTCACTAGATCATCCCTGTGCTTGGTTCGCTTTTCATCTGATGGTCGGGATGGTCCAGCTCCATGAGAATTTGACGGAGAGGCTTGCAGTCCTCTCGTCGATGATGCTTATACACCTGTAGACATTGAAATGACTCTTTCAATCATAAGGTCGATCAGAACTTCTTCAACAACTTTCTCTGTTGCGCTCAACTCATCCAACATACACACTCGGGGTTGGAAATATTCGGGTTCGGAGGGTAACTTAGAAATTGCAATAGGAAAGAGGGAAATAGCGCAATGACCATTGTGTAAAATCAACAAGGCTACGAGCTCAATTTCATGATTGGAAAAAGTGTTCTCGGTGCATGGTGTGATAGGATAAATAGGTAACTCGGAAACGAGTCGCTTGCAATGGGTATGAAGCCTTCATTAACTTTGTTTTGTCCATTATGGCATGGTCCCAACGGTCTGACAACGAGCTATCTATCCATAACTGTCTTTCTATCCATTCAGAGTGTTGGTCTAATGGTTATAATGTCCCCAACGGCTATATTTCTTCGCCATGGTGAAGTGCCATGTGTCGTTGTTCTGATATCTCAACGAAGCTCCAATTTTGCAAATTCTCCTTCTGCGAGGTTCCCTCTGGACCCTTCTGCAACTTGTCGGTCTTAACCCTCTTCTTAATTAGTTTTCTAGCCTTATTTCTAGTTATCTTCATATCGGTATTCCTTTTCCCATTATTATTCTTATCTTCTTTTGACATAGTTACTTCGCGTTGTTGAGATTCTTTCAAGGGTAATATTCTTTCTTTAACTGGGATATATATTTTAGTCTTTTGTGGGTCTTCTAGTGTTCTTGCAACTTCGAAATCTATGTCGTTGTTGTTAAATGGATGTAATATGTTCTCCTGTTATTCATTCAAGTGTGCAATCCTTCTAGTTATGAATTCTTTTAACTCTTGCTTATGTTGTTCTAAAACTTCCTCTTCTTCTTCCCTTCTGGCCTGATCTCTTTCAATCCAAGTTTTTCCTAGTGACATGGTAAATGGTAAGTTGTCCTCAATAAATTTAATGATCTCAAAATATTCTTCTGTTGAAGCTCTATTGACAGTCATAGGTAGCTTGGTAAGTCTTCCACATAAGGTTATCAATTTTCCTCTAAATAATCACATTCCTCCTAGTGAAGGAATCATAGCAGGATTTCCTAAAATTTCCCAAGTTCTTTCTGTCATAATATTCACCTGTGTTTCCTCATCCAGAACACAGTCAACATCGAAGTCTTTTATTCTTACTTCAATTTTCTTTGAAGATCTCTGATAATTTGACATGTCAGTGGTCATTCAGGATTTCTTTCATATGTAGCAATACTTTTTCTTATTCTTTCTGGGGTTCTGCCATAATCTTAGTTTTTGGATCTTCCCTAGGGTTTTCTTTTCTCATGTTCATTTCTTCAATCTTAGCAATGATTCTAGGACAATCCAATACTTCATGGTCCATAGCTTTTCAATAAAGACAACTAGGTCTTCTCCCAGTGCATTCCTTAGCAATATGTCCTAGTTTTCTGCAACTGTAACAGAGGGTTAATCCTCTCTTTCTTTTAAATGATCCCCATCCTTTCTTGTACTACGTGCTAGGATCATGGTAGCTAACCTGCAAACATTTCTTTCTAGGATCCTGCATCCACTTTTTAGTCCAAATATTTTTTCTATGCATAGGTATAACATATATTTCACTATTCTTATCAGATCTACTCATATCAAATCTTCTTTCATCTATTAATGCCCTAGTTTTAAAGCTAGGATAGAATCTATCAAACATACCTAGATCCATACTGTTGAAACAAAAAACAAATCACTTATCTTAATTCTACATAGAACAAAGCTTTCAGATCTAGAACTTTTCAATATTCTTACTTTTAACAGAGCACAGAGCTTGCAGATCTTACCTATTTTAATAAAAAAATCTCACTTTTACCTTTCTCAGAGCACAAAGCTTTCAGATCTTACCTCTTTTCTTCAGATCAGATTTATTTTCCTTATCATAGATCTTGTCAAACTAAGTAGAGTATTTCACACTAGAGCAACAAATATACACACATAGCTTCCACAATTTCAGGTCGGAGTTTTTCACAAAGTTTATTCTTTCTCAGTTCCTAGTAATCATAGTTTCAGGTCCCAACAATGGAACCATTTGTTGGCACATGGCCAGACCCAGGGTTCAATGCTACAACAACGCACCAACAAAACCCTAACTATCGGCCCTTTCGAAAACACCTACGAAGAAGATGAAGTCTCACCCGAGGTAGAGGCAGGGGTGGTTGCAGGATTCAGGTGTTTGCAACCTTAGATGGGACAACGATTTGTGATTATAATACTTAATCACTTATCACCGCCAGTTCATCATTATTTAACCAATATCTACTTCGCAGATAGAACAGAGCATCACAACAATCACCCAGATCTAACGTATTTAAGCACTTAGCATAAGTAAATGGATTATATCTAGCAGATTCAAGCACTAAGCACAACCACCAATGTCAGATCTAGCATCCAAATTTATCATAAGAAAAAAGCATAAACAAATCTATCTATCTATATCAAAGCACTTGACAAGTAAAGAAATACATAAACACATCAGAACATCACACAGAGCAGAATAACACAGTATTTACGTGGTTCACCCCCACCCCAGGGCTACGTCCACCAACTCTTCTTGTTTATTAGCTTCAATTATTCATCTACATGCATAGAGCCACAAAAACCCTACTCCGCATAAGACAGGAGATCTGCATGCACCTCGCTAGATTCTCCTTCCCCAAGCTAGGTCTAGCACAAAGCCTTTCATAGTCTATTACAACCACTTGCACTTAGCTCTGCAAGTTTCTCACAATATGCACAGAGCATATGCAAAACATACTTGAACTTAACAGTTAGCTTATCAGCCTTTCATCACATAGATACGCTTCTTACATTGCCTAGACATCTATTTATACTTTACAAAATGGGCCTAAACATGGGTAAACCCATGGGTCGACATCATGTTCCCATTACATAATCCCATAACCCAAAAAGGACCCAAAAAGGGGCCGAGATCCCTCAATCTCCGCTTCGTCTTGCGCTCCGTCTTCGACAGGCTGTCAAAGTCCCAAAATAGGTCAAACTTGACCAAGGATCTCCCAAAACCTGGTCAACGGCCAACAATAAGCAATGGGTGCAATCATCCAAGATTTCCTTGTTCCTAGAGTCCTAGAAGGCAAGTAGGCTCTCTTCATGAATTTTATAGTGTTTTGATAGAATTACCCTCTTTCAACAAAGGCCTTAAGGTCTAGGACAATTTCTTCTTTTCTAATGATATCTACAACAAACATGACCCTCATGGTCAAGCATGATTGTGACATGATTGATATATGAATCTAAGTTGTAATTCTCACTCATCATATGGATACGAGAACTAATCCTCTCTTATATCGGTGTCCACAAAAAGGTTTGATTCTGACATTGTGTCTAAATCTTTACATTGTCATTTTTAACACTTTAAAACACCTCCAAAGTTCAAACAAGTATGGCTTGTTATTTACAATTTTATTTTTTTATATACATATAACCCATAAGAAGGTTACATTTGAAATTGTGAAGTAGGATGATTATTATTTTCTATTGAAATTACAACTTATATGTTTGGTGGTTTGTTAATTTTTAACATTGCAAAAAATTGGAAGGGAAATATTTTATTTAAAACATTTATTTTTTAAATGTGTATTTAGTTTACTCCTATCAATTGTAGTACAACTAATTTTCCAACTTTTCATCATAGAAGGGTTAGATGAAAATATACCCTTCAAATTTGATCATTGGTGGCTAGCATAAAAATAAAATTTGATGGATTAGTGAAATCATACGAAAAGATGATAGAACAATTGTACAATATAGAGTATGACAACTTTGATAGTTGTATGAAGGATTGCAAGGGCTATTATAGAATCACAACAGTTGAGCATAGGTATAGTGGATGGGAAATTGTATAGTTGTGTACAACAATTGTTAGAATAGTGTTTGTGGCATACAAAACTTACAAAATGTGCAACAATTCAATCATGCATGACATAGAGGAAAATACATTGTGTTGTACAACTATGTATAGATAGACGGTCTTAGAAGCAATGTATGGACAAAGATTGAACCAAGTATGTTTATGGAATTAACACATGATATTGGCTAAGATTTTGGTTCTGATACCAATTGGAATAAACAGAGCATGTTTATTAAAATATTCACAGAGTATTTCTACAATTATATATTAGAAAACTAATTAATGATTTATTGATATGAATTCGATGATGTCACAATGAGCCTCAGGACAGTATACTTATATACATTCACTAGACACCAGGTGAAAGGTGAAGAAGTGTATGTCCTTTGATCTTTCATTAATGTAATGTTATATATTATTATTATTTATTATATTTGTCAAACACCAAATTGGTGTGTGAGACCCCCATGTTTATGGGAAAAGGGAACCCATCCATGCAACGATTTGACTACTAAAGTTTATGGAGGTGTACATAACCTACCTCCCTCTATATTTGAACCTAAGAGGAAACACGTGTTCTTAACCATTTGGTACAATTATATGATGAAATATAAATTAAGATATGAGAAATTGAAAAGGTAAATTTACTTAATACACTGTAAGTCATTTGATACTCCATACAAAAGAAGGTAACAAAGAATCTCTAGCAAGATCTTAGTGAAACAATGAGATTTTGTCAATGCAAGATTGATCCAAACAAAAAACCACAATATTTAAAAAAAAAACCTCCATACATAAAAATATATATAATTTGTCAATTCATACTATATTCTCATTGCTTAATAGAAAAAATAAGGTTATATATATATATATATATATATATATATATATATATATATATATATATATATATATATAACAAAGACATGTTAAGAATGAAATACATGTGATAGAACTATATTTTATATATAGAAAGAAAGGAAAACAAATAAATAAAAGATTTGAATAGTTTATATAACTTATTTGTCCTTCAAACAAGTAAGTAGGTAGTTATATTATAGATATTTTAAAACTTTTAAACAAATACTTATATTATGGATACTTTAAAACTTGTCAAACATATATTGACATTACACGTAGAGCATACACAGACAATCTCAAAGTAAATGTCAATCAAGATGTTTCAAGGTTTTTCCTACATAAAAATATTATATGTGACCATAGTGCCTTTGCATTTAATTTAGGAAAGACGTGTAGTAAAGTGCATGTATGATTTTTGTTTAGATTGAACTTTTAGATTATCTACGTAATTAAGTGAAATATGAACAATTACTTTTTAAAACACTTTCATCTAAGTTTATTTTTTCAAAACTAGAACAATGCCAGTATTATGGTTTTTGTCTTATTTGTTTTTCTAGTTTATTGCTATTGTTATGTGCATTAATTAACATGAGATGAAATTCACAGTAATGATTTGCATAAAAAAAACAATTAGGTTGAAGAAGTGAAACTAAAGAATTGTTGTAACATTTCCATGAGGAATGAGATGAACGTATTATGATATATGTTGGATAGTGTTGTTCTTGATTTCAAAAAGGGGATGAACTTGATTGATAGGAGAGAAGCTCAGAGGAGATTGCAGCACAAAACACACGCATAACGTAGAGAAGTGGAACTCCACAGTCGGGTCAATTGACCATCAGGATGTTGGGAACTTGTGAAAAGCACGCAAAACGTAGAGCAGTGGAATTCCATAGTCGGTTCAATCAACCATCGAGATGTTGAGAACTTCTAAAATTTCTTAAGTTTAAACATTACCTCCGACTTCGACTTAGAATTACAATGCCTCTGACTTTGACTTAGACACAATTCGAATTACATTGCCTTTGAATTCAACTCTGACTTGGATAACTTTGACTTGAATTTCCTTCAACTTCGACTTGGATAAACTTCAACTTACAGTGCCTTTGAATCCGGCCTCGATAATCTTCGACTTGCATTTTCCTTCAACTTCGACTTGGATAAATTTCGACTTACAGTGCATTTGACTCTAGCCCTAGTAAACTTCGACTTGGATAAAATTTGACTTACAATACCTCTGACTCCAGCCCCGATAAACTTCGACTTTCATTGCCTTTGACCTCGACTTGGATGAACTTCGAATTGAATTTTGACTGACTCATTTTTCCATTTCAACTTTCAGGTAGTGGACTCTACATTACTTTCCTACTTTCCTTTGTTGCTTGAGTGGTTGAGAACTTCCCGACGTATTAACAGCCAGAGTACATGTTTTTGTACCATATTTTTCTAAACCATAAGTCACAGCAGTCTGGTCATATGGAAAACGCCCATTTTAGGTACAAGAAAAGTGCACCATGAAACTGAGTTCAAAATCTAATCTGAGATTACAGTAAACATGAGATTAAAACAAGAAGAGTCTAATCATGTCTAATCAATGGATAAAGGATAAAAGACTTGATCAAGATAACTATGAAGTCAAGGAAAATGAAGTTAAAGATGTAATTAAAGAGTCTTTTTGTAAAGAGATAAACAAAGGAGAAAATGTGTTCCTAATTAAAAATGACAACATTATTGTTATTTTTTTAATAAAATGAAAAGGTGCAATGGTTCATTATTAAAAGACACAATGATTCAATTTCTTGTACCTTTTGGGATACTACATAAACAGAAAGGTATGGTGAAAGAAAGATGTCTCTGCGATCTACATCAGAAGATCATAATCAAGTTCATATTCCAAGGAAGAAAGACGAAGATACTTATGAAGTGAGGGTGGTAGGGAGGAGAAAGGAAGGATTAGTATCCTTTGCTAATTAAAGTATAAAACAAAGAATTGGTGCTTCCTAGGGTTGGTTCCCTAAAGCAGGGAGTTGGTGCTTCCTAGGGTTGGTTCCCTAAAGCAAGGGAGTTGGTGCTTCCTAGGGTTGGCTCCCTAAAGAAAGGGAGTTGGTGCTTCCTAGGGTTGGTTCCCTAAACAAGGGAATTGTTGTCTCCTAGATTTGGTGTTCTAAATAAATCCTCATATAAAACTTGTAATTTGTAATTAAGTTTATATTCATTGATGTTGTTTCTGAAGTTTCTTGTTGATCAATAAAGTTAATAAATAATTAATTAAAAATTGTGAAAATTTATTAATATTGATTCACCCCCCCTTAGTATTAAACCATATTCCAACAATTGGTATCAGAGTAGGTTCCTTCAACACAGTATAATAACTGGAAGGTAGATTCATCATAATCCAATGGATCAACAAGAGGGAATGTCTTCCAATAGAGAACCTCTGTTCAAAGGGGATGATTATGCATTTTGGAGTGTGAGTATGAAAAATTATCTAATGTCCCTAGGATGTGATATTTGGTAATCTATAGAAGATGGATACACTAAACCTGCTACTAATCCCACAAACACAGCTAGAAATAAGCTTTGCAATGACATTGCAAGAGCATCCAATGCCATTCTAGGAGGATTATCCAACCCTATATTTGTGAAAGTAATGCATTGTAAGTCAAAAAAATAAATCTGGGACAAACTAAAGGTAATATATGAAGGAGATAACAAGGTCAAACAAGTCAAACTAAAAATCTACAGAACACAATTTGAAAACCTGAAAATGAAAGAAGAAGAGAACATAGCAGAATATATTCAGAGAGTGGATGAAGTGACCAACTCAATCAGAGCATTAGGAGAAGAACTAAAAGATCAACCCATTGTACAAATGATCTTGGTGTCACTACCTATGAGGTATGATGCCAAGATTTCTACCCTTGAAGATAGACCAGGCCTTGATAAGATCAAAACAGTGGATGAACTACATGGGATTCTCACATCATATGAGATGAGAACAGGGCATGAGAAACCAACAAAAGTAGAAACAACCTTAAAGACATAAAAAAAAAAGTAACAGGAATAGGTTTCTAATGAAGATCAGTTAGGAATATATGATGAAGAGATAGCTAACTTCATGAAGAAACTCAAGAAAGGAACTGATAGATACGAGGGAAAGTTTCCTCTGATATGCTTCAACTATGGAAATATTGGACATTTTTCTTCCAAATGCCCCTATCCAAAACAAGAAGAAAGTGATGATGAAATAAATTTCAAAGAACAGAAGAAGAGAAAAACCAAATACAAAATAAAGGGCTACAAAAAGAAAATTACCTTTTATACCCAAGAGGACAACAATTCACCTGAAGAAAGTGAAGATGAAGAATCAAAACATCTATTTATGGGTATATAATCCCAAGATAATTCCTCTAAAAACAATTTTGAGGTTGAAGAATACTCGGAGGTTGAAGGAGTAGTAGACATAAAAGAAGAACTAATCAGTGTTCTAAAATAATTCAGAAGATACAAAAAGAAGAACAATCTCCTGAGGGAACAACTTCAGGAGTTTGAAGAAGAACAAAAATCAATAAAAGTAGATGCATCAAGAACCATCAAATAATCAAAGCAAATCATTAGTGATTTGAAGACTCAAATCCAAGAATCCAAAAGAATTGAAGAAGTCATTCTGAAACAAATCGCTGAGAGGGAACAAGTTGTTGAAACACACACTGACATTAAGAGCGGGGGGGGGTGAATCAGTGTCTGTAACTTTTGACTACTTTTCACACTTTCATAGATTAACTAAATTAACCGAATAATATAAATGTAGTTCAATTAATTATTCATAAACATGTATAGCAAAAACTGTATGAAGCAGATAAAATATCATTCTTTTATTTATTTATCTTGAATGAATACAAATAAAATCAATCATTTCATATCTTCAACTTCAACTAAATATGAGAGATCCAACTCTCTGATACAAGACCCAACTTGTAGTTCTCAAATCCAACTGATAAATGAGGAATCCAACCCTCATAACAAGACCCATCTTGTTGATCTTAGATCCAACTGAGATGTGAGGAATTTGATCCTCATGACAAGACTTAGCTTGTAAACAAGCACCAACCTGATAGAATGAACTTTCATTCAATCCATTATATATATATATATATATATATATATATATATATATATCCACCAAGACACCTTCTTCCCTTCATATTCTTTTACTTATATACTCCTCCAAAGGGTGTCACTTTGAAACAATGTGTGATTTTGGAATGAAACATTGCACCCCTTCATTTAATTAACACAAATGGTAACATTTATTAATTGATTTTCATACACCAATTTAGACAACGATTTTCGTATGAAGAGTCTGAAGTGATGGAAATGAATTTTACAATTCTACGACATGGGTTTTTTGTAGAACATGCCCAATTAGCCAAGATTCCTAGAAAGTGTGAGAGGTGGCCAGTACAGGCGATTCTTTGAAGGAAACTTTCCTATATTTTCCTTTCGTCATCGGATGCAAGATTGACTTCAGTACAGATTACCTTTTCATGAATGCATGAATCAACCTCCACATATATCCTTTGTTGATGATTATTTAAACACAACTTGTAAACATTTTACTTGATGGTTATATTAAAATCTATTTCCTCTCAGTTGTTAGTCACTAAATATTTGACTTGGTCTCACCCTTTTTCATATTTGCTTCCTCATTCGACTAACAAACATCTTTTTGGTCGACTCAAATAGGAGAAATTTCAAAATGAGTATTTCAATTCTAGTCGACCCATCTTGCTTCAACCTCGAACCAAATTGTATTTAATTTTGTTTCGACTTCAAAATTTAGGTTAATTCTTTCTTAGACAGACTTGACTTGGAAGAAAACCGACTTGAGAAATTATAATTTGGTCGTCTCAACTTTCTTTGGCCGACTTGTATTTCTTGAATCAATTTTCATTAAAATTCGACCTTTAGTTGGTCGACTTGTCTTGAACTCGATCGAATTGTATTCTCCAACTTCTATCAATCTACAGGCTTGCAGTCGGTCGACTTGTCACTTTACTTATATATTCCTCTCGTCAGATGCGAGATTGACTTCAATACTTATTACCTTTTCGTGAATGTCTAAATCAACCTCCACATATATCCTTTGTTGGTGATTATTTAAACACAACTTGTAAACATTTTACTTGATGGTTATATTAAAATCTATTCCCTCTCAGTTGTTAGTCACTAAATATTTGACTTGGTCTCACCCTTTTTCATATTTGCTTCCTCATTCGAATAACAAACATCTTTTTGGTCGACTCAAATAGGAGAAATTTCAAAATGAGTATTTCAATTCTAGTCGACCCATCTTGCTTCAACCTCGAACCGACTTGTATTTAATTTTGTTTCGACTTCAAACTTTAGGTTAATTCTTTCTTAGACAGACTTGAATTGGAAGAAAACTAACTTGAGAAATTATAATTTGGTCGTCTCGACTTTCTTTGGCCGACTTGTATTTCTCGACTCAATTTTCCTTAAACTTTGACCTTTAGTTGGTCGACTTGTCTTGAACTTGATCGAATTGTATTCTCCAACTTCTATCAATCTACAGGCTTGAAATTGGTCGACTTGTCTTCGACTCATCTTGTAGTCGATCAACTTCCATATAGTCGACCTTATTGTTGTTTGAATCGACTCGACTTGTGACTCGATGGTGTCAATTCTCCCTCGCCAAACATCCACCATTGACATTATGTCTCATCTATAGACTCTTCTTCAATTGAAATTTTCTGAATCACTTTTAATGAACCATGTCTTATTAACTTCTTTATTTTTTATTTGTATGGATTTATATTGGATTATCCATTTACCCTTTTCATCTGGACAATTTCTTCACAATTTATTCTTTCTTACATGGATGTTAATGACAGAATCTCAACCTTATACAATATAGGATGAGTGTATCAAGATCATACAATATATTAGTCAATATTATCTTTCTATTGATATTCAAGTCAACTTCATAACATTATGTCCAATATTTACAATATTTGACATTCAAGTCACCTTCATAATATTATGTCCAATATTGAAAATGCTTGACATTCAATTCACCTTCATAATATTATGTCCAATATTCATAACATTATGTCCAATATTGACAATGTTTGACATTCAAGTCACCTTCATAACAATATTTCCAATATTGGCAATGCTTCTCAAACCAATCAATCAATGATAATTCACCTATTTATCAAGGTTGACATCAATGACAACAAAATTGCCAACAATATCCCCCTTTGTTATTGATGGAAACCTTAGTAAAAGAATCTTACTTCCCTTGTGAAATGTATTATGTATTTTGAGTCCTTTGAGATGACTTTGTTTTACTCTTTATCTCTCCCCCTTTGACAACAAT
>ML866041.1:16401-38135 GCA_009831015.1 Picea engelmannii | reverse complement strand
CAAATTATAAATACATGTAAGAAAATAAGACTACAACCATTCAATCAAGAAGTTTTGTAGAAAAATACTTACAATTCATCAAGAAATAACCATGCAAACCATAGTTGTAACACCTTCCTTCAAGAGAAACACCATAAAATGCCAAAAAATGCCTTCCTTCAACAAGTGCACCTCACTAAACCAGCAAAAATACCCAAGTAGGGCACTAAAAATCCAACCTCACTAATGAGTGAGTGATGAATCATGATAAAATGAGAGTCAAAACCCTCAATTTATACTGTATCAATGACCTAATTTAAATTTTAGGTCATAAAAAAAAGGCCGACAAGGACAAAATACCAAAATAACATTGTTTTTCATTAAATGTTCATTTTAAAACCCTAATTGAGCAAAAGGTGAGACATCACCCCTTCTAAGGGAGACGTTAGCCCCTTTTAGGGAAAATGCAGAAATAAAGAGCAAAACGTTAGCCCTCTTTGGGCCTCTCCATCATGCCACACATGCCAACTGCCCTGTCAAACTGTCACACGCTCAAGGTGACGTCATGAGCACATAGGTGACGTCTTGGGCCATCCAGGGAAAACGTTTCACTGGAAGTGGGTCAATCCCCCTAGATCGGGCTCTGCCAAAGTGCCTCTAATGAAACGTCCTCTTCTTCTCCGATGCAAAACCTTGATCAACCACCATCCTGTCTTTGCCCCTTGATGGGGTCTTAGCATCCATCTAGTGGGCTCTTCAGCCCCATGGAGGTCCGAACTGATCATCTCCCCATGTGTACCAATCCAAATCGTACCTGTCTGTCAAGCATGGTCATGCACATCAAAAGCTACGCCCTCCATGGGATCATAGCAATGTCAATCACATCACATCATCAATATTATTAAATGAATGCATAAAAACCCTAATACATCAGTCAATAGCTCAAAGACATTACAAAAACCTGCAATACAAGATTGGAGAAAAATATAACACATCCTATTGGGATAGTGTCCACAAGAAAAGGAAAGTTTCCAGGAAGATTTCATCCAAGCCATGTAAGTGAGGTGATGTGGCTAGGGGATGTCTAGACATGTGGGTGCAATGAGGGCCAAGGATACATAATGTTATCTGTGGGTGCCTTTGTAGAAGTCGAGTTGTACCTGTCATGGATGCATTTTTTCCAAACCCGTTCTTGCCTTTATTCTTTTCTTTCTTTATTCTTTTATTTTCTTCTTCTTCTTCTTTTTATTTTTATTCAAGGGCTAACCAGAGGACATTGCCTTGGCATGGTGACCAGAGCTGACAGTGTTACCCACAAGTACTTTCACATAGATAAGAAGGTTGGCTCGTGGTGAGAGCCCCTTTCCCTTGGCCATGCAACCAAAGGTCACTGCCCTAGCGTGGTAACCAAATGGTGGCAATGTCATACTGTTAGGTACCCATGAACCCAATAGGTTGGCTCATGATGAGACCCCCTATCCTCTGACTAGGTCTTGTTTGTTATTTTCCGGGTCCCTCTTGTTTCTTATTGAGAATCTTTTTATTGCCTTCTTGGGGATCCCCGAGTGAAGCATCTGGAGGTTTAATTTCTAGGCTTTTGTATTTTACCAGCTGCTTTTACCTTTTCGGCCTTTAGCCCCTTCTTCCCACAAAATAAGTTGCAATCCTACAAATAGGTCAACCCAATTCCCGGACAAGGGGAATGGGATAAATGAGCGGGAGAGAAGATGAAACAGTGGTTCTATGATGGGAGTGGACGATGGATTTTTCAGAAATCCCCCCAGTGGCAAACCAAGACCTATGGGCACAGGCTTTCTAGGGCACCTTGTCAATTTCCCCAAGTATGGTCAAGTGGGATAATGTAAGATCCAAGCAGTCGTTAGAGATAAAAGGAATCATATGCATATATTTAAAGGTTTTAATGATCAAAAGTGACACATACCATGATACCTGGACCAATTAACTCATGGAGCAAGAACCTCTTCCGATACAAGACCAAGCCAATGGTGATGGATGTTACTACTGATAAGACAAAACTGATGGAAGAAGAAAAGGATGGGCCCTCCAGGGCCATGCTTATGTCAATCCTGCTCTCAGTACTCCATGTGTAGGACCTGTGGGCCTCGAGACATGATCTCCTAGTTATCCCTAAAAAGCAAGGATAACATCTGGCTCCAACTCGGGGACATGTGCTCACTATAGAGCACATGAGAACCTTAGCATTTTTGGCCTAACCTACAGACATACTCAATCTCAATAGGGGTATCAGTAACAAAAATGGGGCAGTAATGCCACCCCAACATGCATAGATATATATATAAACTGAAATAAAATAATCAATAATGCAAACATGAAAGCAAACTAACATGAAATGCAAATGGTATAATACACGAAAAATGCCTACTTACCTATACTTACCTGTGAAGTCAGGTCCCCCCACCTTGGTGGGGTTTGAGGAGGTGTTCGTTGATAGGTAATGGGCACCTTCTTCCTTCTAAAGTGGATAGGTAGTATGATTCATTAAATGATTCCATTCCAACTTTGAAGGGTCTGAGCTATGACTGGGTGTTTCCTTTCACATTGGTTGGCTCTCCCTTCTGGGTATCCCACATCCATACCATGTCTCCCTCCTTGTACTCTCTGACTTTGAAATTGGCCATTCCTTGAACAACCCTGGTGTATTGTGTAGAGGGAGGTGGGTGGGATTCTGCTATAAATATATTCTGCTTCGAAGGACGTATCCATACATCATCTTCCACCTTCTTTAGTATTTTAGCAGCCTCGGATTCCTGACCTTTGAACTCGTCCAGGAGTTGTTGGTACTCCTCTTTCTTGAACCATTTAATCTAATTAGAATTTTCCTCCTTTGCAAAAGTTGTATCTTCTGGAGAATATTTATGAGGAGTTTGTCTAGTTTTCTCACGTGCTTTGTCATCTTTGATGGAATCATTGGGCTCTTGCACATAAGTTGTAGTCATAGGTACATTCTGGATATGACCAATAGTTCCATCTTTCAATGGTCCATCTGATCCTTGGAAAAAGTTGCCAAATCACTCTTTGATAAATGGTACCTTGATGACTTTTGTCAAAGGGATGGTTACAAAAATCTTGGATAACGCCCCTTCAAGGTCAAAATTCAGGTTAACCCTTTCAGTCTTGGATGTTTTAGGAAGGATTACATCCAAAGGTGGGTCTTTTGTTTGGTCAGTTGTAAGTTGGTTCAACTTCTTTCTTCTATACACCTAGAACTCTTGTTTCTTTAGCTTTTCTTTTGATTCCTGGTCTAGTTTGTTTATTACCGCCATTCTAGCTGACCTGAATGCTTCCTTTATGGCCTCTTGATGCTCTTCAGTGGTGATATTTATTAGAGGGCCTTCTATGTTGTGGTCTATATTGTTTACTTGTCGATGGCCACCATTACTATAAGGACACTCATGTTCCCAATGTGCTTCACTGCATTGAAAACACCAAGGGTTTTCATCCACACTGACGGTGCTTGGAACTTCTATGTCTTTGAAAAAATCTTCGTTCCACTCAATGATATTACTTACCCTCTGTACAGGATAGCCATCTTCATCAGAATCTTCAGAGGTATTAGAGGCATCGTCAGGATAGTCACCCCAATCTGTGTCTTCTCCTGTCAAGGGAAAAGTGGGGCAATCTTGAAACAAGTATGGATCCATCGATTTGTCATCACTAGGTCCAAGATCATCTATTAATGATAAAGAGGGTGTTTTCTCATGTTGCTCAAACTGACCAGTTTGCAATAGTGTGGGAGTCCCCTTAAAAGATAATTGGTCATTTGGGTCTTGCTTTGTCAAAAAATGAACAATTTTGTGAATTATTTTAACCCTTTGCAAGATACATGACATACTAGTGTCTAAGTTGGTTCCATTATGCACTCAGGGGTCTTCAGACCTGGTTTCCGGATCACTATTGGTTTGGTCAAAATACTCAAATCCGGGTTCACTCATATCTTGATTTTCTAACATTGGTGTGTTCAAGACAAACAAGGAATCTTCAAAGTTAGGTTTTTTATGAGTGGCCATGCCCAAATCCTCGGATGGTTCATGTTAACTCCAGACGTTTAAGACATTTTTGATGTTTGGGAAAGTTGTGTTCCATTTCCTTTTGGGAGGCATGAGTTTTACCTCAAGAATCTCTGGGAACTTGGGTTCAGCTTCAGTGATATCCTCGTTACTAGATTCCCAAGGGTCATTATTGTACGAGGGATTGACTTGATGGATGTAGTCTTCGAATTCAAGGTTCTTCCCAATCTGGCAAGCAAAATCTTGTGCTTCTTCTAGAGTCAAGGGTGACCGATATTTGAGAGTAAACTGTAAAATTCCTTCCAACGAGTTCAAGTAGTGCTGGAGGAAAGCTTCTTCTGAGAAACTAGGCCCAGTCTTCTTGAGGAGAAGGTTGAACCTATCATTGAAATCCCTAATGCCCTCGCTAGAGGCTTTGTAAATATCAATGTATTGAGAGTAAAGGGAATCCATGCTTTCTTTTCCACACCAATCTTTCTTGAAGGCTTGTTCAAGATCTTCAGGGGTTTTGATGCTTCCTTTCGGGAGTTTGTTAATCCATCTTCTGGCACTTCCGGTGAGTGAGCTCACAAAGAGCCTTAAAAAGACATCGGGGTGTTCTTGTCCGGATTGGTGAAACTGGAATCCATCACAGAAGTTGGTCCAATGAGAGTTGCCATAGGATCCATATTCCCCTGAAAACTTAGGTATCCAGGACTCGACCTTTCTGTGTAGATCATGTAAGCCCCCTTGGGTGTTAGGTAAGTTTAAAGTACCAAAGATTTCTTTATGAGACCATTTGGGAGAACTTACAGGGGTGACAGGATTTATGGAGGTCATAGTAGTAGATGAAAGTATATGCTGACGCCCACTACGGGTCGTCATTAGCTATTTGTCGAGTCGCCGGATGATTTTCTTGAAATCATCAAAGAAAAGGGAAAACACCCTAGTGGAGTCGCCAGGTAAGCTTGTAAGAAAATAGTCTCTGAGGCAAGGCTTACCGAAAACATTTGTCATTTGAGGAGAATTGACTTAGTGTCCCCAGCAACGATGCCAAAATGTTATCGCACAGTTTGTAGTTGGGTCAAATGTCTATAAGATAGAGGTCCAAACTGGCATAACAAGAACCTATCCCGCCCAATGTCACCTCGATGGGAAGGTTCTTTCTCTTTAGGGACGTGAGGCCCAGGGGAGACATCCCCGGTGACCTGGGGTTTTGAAGAGGCAAAGGTTAAAAGGACAAAGGTAAAGTTCCCCCTTCACAAGTCACCACCAAAATAGATAGTCCCGGCTAAACAGCCAATAATAAAGTAAATCCCCAATGAAGAACACCTTCCTGGAATAAAGCAACAGCAAACTAATACATGCAAGCTATATTTCAAAGGGATAGTACTTCATAAGACTATCTGATAAATGTATATGAGCAATATAGCAATAAATGTTGACGAAGTCAATGTTTATTAATAAAAATAAGAAGGTATGACACTCCACCAATAAATATTGGAACAATGTGGTGTTCAAGGTAACCAATCGACACTTTATTCAATTAATGCCTAAACCACCATTCAACTGCTCTTAAAATAAGACGTTGTTGCATCAAAGATGAAATAACCAAGGATTAAATTAGCAACTTAGGGTTGGTGTAGTTAGGGTTTCAATTCAAAAAAAAGTTTGAGAGTGTTTTAGATCCAATTCTACTTCAACGTTGGAGGTCTGAGATTAGTGCCTTGGGGTTAATGGAGTCAATTTAGTAGAGGACGCAAGGGTTGAAGGAGGATGGCTAAGGACTAGAGGGAAGAGTTCTGAAGTGATGTTATGGCAAGGCCTCTGAATCAAAACCCTAAGGGAGAGAGACTCACTACGGTGTTGCTAAAGCAAGGCCTCGTGCTCTCTCCTCCTTCCTTAGGTTGACTTGGCAAAAACGGATAGCATAAAAGATAAATCAAGACAAGAGAATGCAATGAGGGAGAGTGTTGCTAAAACAAGGCTCTATCATCAAACCCTAGAAGAAAAACAACCCAAGGTGTAGATAACCTAGGCTTGGGATGCCTTCCTTCAACAAGTGTGCCTCACTAAACCAACAAAAATACCCAAGTAGGGCGCTAAAAATCAGACCTCACTAGTGAGTGAGTGATGAATCATGATAAAATGAGAGTCAAAACCCTCAATATATACTGTATCAATGACCTAATTTAACTTTTAGGTCATAAAAAAAGGTCGACAAGGCAAAAATACCAAAATAACATTGTTTTGCATTAAATGTTCATTTTAAAACCCTAATTGAGCAAAAGGTGAGACGTCACCCCTTCTAAGGGAGACGTTAACCCCTTTTAGGGAAAATGCAGCAATAAAGGGGAAAACGTTAGCCCTCTTTGGGCCTCTCCATCATGCCACATGTGCCAACTGCCCTATCAAACTGTCACATGCTCAAGGTGACGTCATGATCCCATAGGTGACATCCTGGGCCATCCAGGGAAAATGTTTCACTGGAAGTGGGTCAATCCCCCTAGGTTGGGCTCTTCTAAAGTGCCTCTAATGAAATGTCCTCTTCTTCTCCGGTGAAAAACCTTGATCAACCACCATCATGTATTTTCCCCCTGATGGGATCTCAACATCCATATAGTGGGCTCTTCAGCCCCATGGAGGTCTGAACTGATCATCTCCCCATGTGTACCTGGTACCTGTCCGTCGGGCATGGTCCTACACATCAAAAGCTACGCCCTCCATGGGCTGATTAGTCATAGGGATCATAGCAATGTCAATCACATATCATCATCAATATTATTAAACATATGCATAAAAACCCTAATACATCAGTCAATAGCTCAAAGACATTACAAAAACCTGCAATACAAGATTGGAGAAAAAGACAAGATGTCCTATTGGGCTAGTGTCCACAAGAAAAGGAAAGTTTCCAGGAAGATTTCATCCAAGCCATGTAAGTGAGGTGGTGTGGCTAGGGGATGTCCAGACATGTGGGTGCAGTGAGGGCCAAGGATGCATAATGTTATCTATGGGTGCCTTTATAGAAGGCGAGTTGTACCTGTCATGGATGCATTTTTTCCAAACCCGTTCTTGCCTTTATTCTTTTCTTTCTTTATTCTTTTATTTGTTTTTTCTTCTTCTTTTTATTTTTATTCAAGGGCTAACCAGAGGACACTGCCTTGGCATGGTGACCAGAGCTGACAGTGTTACCCACAAGTACTTTCATAGAGATGAGAAGGTTGGATCGTGATGAGACCCCCTTTCCCTTGGCCATGCAACCAAAGGTCATTTCCCTGGCGTGGTAACCAGATGGTGGCAATGTCATACTGTTAGGTACCCATGAACCTACTAGGTTGGCTCGTGATGAGACCCCCTATCCTCTAACTAGGTCTTGTTTGTTATTTTCTAGGTCCATCTTATTTCTTGCTGAGAGGCTTTTTATTGCCTTCTTGGGGATCCTCGGGTGAAGCATGTAGAGGTTTTATTTCTAGGCTTTTGTCTTTTACCAGCTACTTTTACCTTCTGGGCCTTTAGCCCCTTCTTCCCACAAGATAAGGTGCAATCCTACAAATAGGTCAACCCAATGCCCGGACAAGGGGAATGGGATAAATGAGCGGGAGATAAGATGAAATAGTGGTGCTTTGATGGGAGTGGATGATGGCTTTTCAGAAACCCCCCTAGTGGCAAACCAAGACCTATGGGCACAGGCTTGTTAGGGCACCTTGTCAATTTCCCCAAGCATGGTCAAGTGGGATAATGTAAGATCCAAGCAGTTGTTAGAGATAAAAGGAATCAGATGCATATATTTAAAGGTTTTAATGATCAAAAGTGACACATACCATGATACCTGGACCAATTAACTCATGGAGCAAGAACCTATTCCGATACAAGACCAAGCCGATGGTGATGGATGTTGCTGCTGAAAAGACAAAGCTGATGGAAGAAGAAAAGGATGGGCCCTCCAAGGCCATGCTTAGGTCAATCCTGCTCTCGGTACTCCATGTGTAGGACCTGTGGGCCTCGAGACATGATCTCCTAGTTATCCCTAAAAATCGGGGATAACAGAGCCTAAATGTATTTTCCTATTTATTTCACTTAAAATGTTGAAACCCTCAAAGGTCAAGAAATCCAAGGTTGTAACCCCTGCTAAGGTCACCCTGATAGATAGGGATTGTCAAATGTTTTACCCTGGGATCTCCTGTGACCCATAGGAATTTCACAATTCATCACAACTAGACACATGGAATTAAATGACTATTTTAATGCATGGGGTTTGAACCTGGCCCGTTTTATTGTGCCCCAAACCTATAACTTCCCATAATTTGTGCATTGGTGTACACAAAATTATGTCTCTTCTTCGAGAAGTGTATTAACTGCAAAAGGGTCACTATTATTTGAAATCAAAGCTAGTTCAATTGCTCGAATGTTAAATGTAGAGGATTTTACTGATGGACAGATTATGAATGAGGAAACCCTAGTTGTTGAATTTAATCAATTAAATGTCCAAGACAGACAAGCCTTTCTACAATCCTTGATGGGAAATAGTTTGATTTCTTTGTAAATCTCTTAAAGTTGTGAATCTGGAATATTTTCAACCAATGTACAAGAAATTATTGCTATGATATGTTCAATTTTGGGCTATGACTCTGATAAATTTGTGGACAATTCTACTTGGTTCTTCTTAGGGCCATCTGTCCTCCTACCACTCAGTTAATGGCTAGATTCTTCTTTGCTCAATTTATAGCATATTATTTACATGAATAATTGAATGATTTCTCCTTGAATAGATCTTGTCGATTTCAATCATACCTTGCTTATCTGTTACTTTTTTTACAGAGTGAATAATTTTCAAGGTTTAAATTTAGAATTTGAAGACACAATTGGACAGTATATATCAGTGATCCATTGGACATCCATAGTAGCAAACAAACCTCAAAATGTAGGTTTTATCAACTATGTTAATAATTTCATGTCCATTTCATATAGTCAGTTTCATAAAGATCTTCCTCCAAGGATTTTTCCAGAAATAAAGGCTATCTTGCATGATTCTTCTAAAACTAATCTTGGAGATTGGTTTCTTTTTGAAGATCATACTGAAATTAGAGTTTATGGAGTAGAATTGGTCCTCTCAAATTACCTAAATTTCTCACCTTGATAATTTTTGCTCTTGAATTTATTAGACAAAGTTTAAATTATGATAATATTCATTGTGTGTTAAGAAAGAAAATGACTAACTTTAAGCCCAAGAGGGAAATTGGTCCTTTCATTTTGTACAATAGGACAACAATTCAGGTTATGGAGAATATGTTATTAGATTTACATTTGGAAAAAGGAAAATCCTGACAATATGATCATTTGGGGGTTATTAATGCCAGAAGACTGGAGTTTGAGATAACAAGATATGAACACTAGAGAATACATGATCTGGAACAACTCATGAATATTAGTAGATGGAAGGAAGTTCAGAATAGGTCCCTATCATCCCAAGCTGAGGATATTGATACTCCTTAACAACATGATAAGGCATTAAAGATAATTTTTAATCAAGAATTCCAGAATATTTTAGAAATAGTGGAAGGGTCATCAAGCAAGAGGTTGAGAATTGAAGATTTTCTAGTGGAAAATTTAGAGGAAGAGGTTCAATATGAAACAGGAACAGTTGGAAAAATCCAAGAAGAACCCATTTACTCAATGGATCTTCTTCTCTCAGTGTTTTTGAATCTAACAGAAGAAGGGAATTCGTAAATAAAACCCCAAAGCATATTCTCAAAATATGACATTATGGAAGACAATAATGCACAAATAAAGAAACATTTACTACAAAATCTAGATCATGATTCATAAAAAACAAGGTTGTTTTCTATAATAGACTTTGAGAAAGGGAGATCAAATTTGTCTATATTGGAACCAGGAGGTACAAGTGTTCAAGGCCATAGTAACTATAAGTTAGAAAATTTGTCTTTTGATCTTGACCAGGTCCCCTTATTTGACAAGATTGATCTGCACAAACAGACAGGAGAGATGGTCAATAGAGACATTTTCAAGACTACTCTCAGTATGAATAAATTGAAAAGAATGAACAATCAACTAAAATAACAATTGAAGAAAGAGAAAATGACTTCCAAGGTCAGGCGAATGAGAATACAAGATTTGGAAAAGAAACTCTTAAGAATAAGAGATAATGTTATTTATGAAGAACCAATGCATGAGTTGATAACTTCTAAGGACAATGAAATAATTATGTTGAAAAGACAACTTAAAATGATTGATCTGGATCATGTCCAGACCCCTAAAATAATGGTTATCCAAAAGGAGAAGGAACAAATTTGTAATGTTATAGCTCAGTTGAATGAACAAGTCAAGTTTTTACAATAGCAAATAAAAGTTATGAAACAAGGAATTTCATCTTCATCTACAAATGCTTCATCAACAAGCAGATAAGAACAATTGGCTAAGACTTTAGCTGATTTAGATCTTAAATAAATTAAGTTGAAGAAATAAAAAAAAAAAAAATCCTCTTCTCATGAAACTAAAAACAAACTTCTAAAGGAGCATGTGGGAGAGAAATAAAGGAAACTTAATAAATTACATGGAGAAAAATCCAAATTGCAGAAAGAATTTGATATGTTGAAAAAAAAACTTTCAGGGAAATCACATCTAATGGGAGCTAAACACATTATTTGGGATAAAATTATTGAGAAAATAAGAGGATGTGGAGGTATTTCATAATCATGGAAGAAGAGGAATTTGGAATCAGCGAGCTCTGCAACTAGGGTTTGGGGCCTCCCCGCAGACCTGATCTGTGAAACCACAACTATTGCCCCATTGGGGCCCATGATTCGCAAGGAATGGGAGCCATCAGGCGCCTCCTACAGCCAAATCATGACAAATGGCAATCCTACAGAAGGGGCGAAGTGGCCAACCTTCGAGCCACCACCAGACCTGCGCGTGAAGCTCCTAGTGGAAGGAACCTTCAAAGACCAAGAAATGGATATAGATCCAACGAAAGAGACTGTCCCTGCCCCTGCATCACCTCCTTGTTTGTCAGGTAAGTGTATCCCTCAAGCTCCACATGCCCCGAAATATGTTATTAGCACACCATGTATTGAAGAACAGAAGCAATACATGCGGGACTACGCCCTGGTAGGCAAATTCCTAGGGCTCTGGCCTTCTGAGCGAGATCTGATGAAATGGATACAGTACTGGTGGAAACCGAGAGGGAATTACGACTTACAACTGGATTCTAAGGGTTTCTTTACTATTATCTTCCACAACCTGGAGGATCGAAATCGCATCTTTGATGGAGGACCATATTTTTACAACTCGGCAGGACTTTTTTTAAGATTCTGGACCGAGAAGTTTAGCCCTGAGAAGGAAGACTTTGCCCACGCACCGGTCTGGATTAGATTATACTCCCTGCCCTAGGAGTTCTGGTTGGAAGAGGTCCTAGTCGGCATTGGTAACACCATAGGCATTTATGTCAAGTCCTTAGAGGCCACTAAGCAGCGGCGCTATACATCATACGCGCGCATCTGTGTGTACCTGAACATAGCTAAGCCGCTCCCAGGTTCCATCATGTTGAAATATCATGATGAGGACTGGTCTCAAACCATCGACTACGAGCATATCTCATTCCGGTGCAGAAAATGCAATGAACATGGTCACCTCTTCAGAGAATGCCCACTCAACACTGTTCAAAAAGAAGGGAACCCAGAAAGCGGCAAGGACAAGGACGGATTTGTACAACCAGCGGGGAAAAGGCGTCAAGGAGGAAGGAAACAACCGGCTCAGGTTAGCAAATATCCCTCAACTAGTAATAAGTTTGCAATCTTGCAAAACCAACCAAAAAACCCCTTAAATCATGCAAACCCCAATGCACCTCCTTCGGGGATTGCACCTCAACCTATCAACCAAGGAACGGAACGGCCCCCCTAGGTCAAGGAGTCTGATCTCACTCCCCTCGACACTACTCTTGACCCGCAAGACTTGCAGGAGACAGAGGACGGGGAGGCGGATATGGAGCTAGAGGAGCAAGACCTAGCTGGGGTGGATCTGGAGCACCTGGAGCACGCCTATAGGCAGCAAAAACTCTACACCATACCCAGAGATCAACTACGGAAGGTCCACAAGGTATTTCTCAACTCCTCAGTGGGATCCTCAGCTCGAGCTAGCAAAGGCCTAGGAATCCAGGGCGGTCAATCAAAAAACCCAAATAAAACCCAGAAAGACGAAAAGAAACGGGGCAGAAAATCCACCAACAAACTCATACAAGAAATAGGAAACTTTATGGTAAACTCAGGACAGATTAACCTGATTTCGGATAGCTTCCATCCTCTCCCCACCCCCCCCCCATCATCATGAAGATCATCACCTGGAATATCAGAGGTCTCAACGAACATAGCAAGCAAAAACTGCTACTGGATCTGATCTTAGCAGAAAAACCAGAAATTTTATTTCTACAGGAAGCAAAATGTAGTTCAGAAGACATTGACAAGCTACTACCCTACTGTTGGAAGCAGGGGGTGGCAGTATCAATAGATGCCATAGGAACAGCTGGTGGACTGGCTATCCTGTGGAACACCAATGCAGTACTCCTGGAAAATTTCCTCGCCACTAAATGGGCCATCACAGCTGATTACAGGCTCATAGGCTCAAATAAGCCTGGACACCTGACCAATGTCTACAGCCCAGCCAGCCCGAGGGATAAGCAGGCTTTCCTTAGGAGCCTGCGCTATGTTTCTAGTCTAGCACAGTACAAAAACTGGACCGTCGGTGGTGACTTCAACATCATCTGCAGCCTGAAGGAAAAAAAAGGAGTCTCACGGCGAATGAATCGGGACTCCAACAACTTCAATAGTCTCATAGACGATCTTCAGCTAATAGACCTAGACACCAACAATGGCCTTCACACCTGGACAAATAGAAGAGCTGGAATACACCAAATTGCCTGCAACCTATATAGATTCCTTGTATCTGAATCTCTTATGATGGAAGGCACCGCAATGGAATCCACTATCCTAAATTTCTCTGGGTCCGATCATTGGCCGTTACAATTATGGGTGGATATCCCCACCACACCTTGTAAGAAACCCTTTAGGTTTGAGAAGTTCTAGATAGACCACCCTGATTTCCAAGAAAACATCCAGACCTGGTGGAGGGAAGCAGAGGTCCCTCGCGGCTCCAAAATGTACAGATTTTAGCAAAAGTTAAAGAACCTCAAGCAAACTCTCAAACTCTGGAACCAGCATACTTTTGGCAACATTTTTGATGCTCAAAAATAAATATCGACGCAAATGGAAGGGATCCAGCATCAGATCAGACTGCAAGGATTAAAAAATGAGCTCAAAGCCCAGGAAATAAGAATAAATCAACAGCTTGAAGACAGGAAAAGACAAGAAGAGATCTTATGGAAACAGAAATTGTGGATGCAATGGCTCAAGGAAGGGGAGCGCAATACCAAATTCTTTCATAGAACTGTCATCCAAAGACGGTACTCCAACAAGATCACACACCCCGTCTCCGATGAAGGGGATATCGTCCACTCCCATGGTGACATGGAAGCTACCTTGATAGGCTATTTTCAAAACCTCCTCACAGAACCCCTTGCAGACAGACAAGAGGCCATCAACAAGGTCACGTGGCATGTACCCTCCCTCGTCACCCCAGAACAAAATGCCGCCCTTCTCAGACCAATAACTATTGAGGAAGTGGACCAAGCACTTCAGGAAACTCCTAAATGTAAGGCTCCTGGCCCTGACGGCTTCACCAGTGACTTCTTCCATCACTGTTGGCCGATGATCAGAACAGAAGTCTGGGAAATTTTGGAGGACTCCCGAGCCACTGGACAAATCCTCCAGGCTCTCAACGCTACTTTCATCACTTTAGTCCCCAAAGAAGGGCAAGCACATCACCCCAAGTAGTTCAAGCCTATATCTCTGTGCAACGTCATTTATAAGCTCCTCACAAAAGTGATAGCCAGGAGACTCAAACCCATCTTACTGAAAATAATATCCCCAGAGCAATCAGGTTACGTTGAGGGTAGACAAATCCTAGACAGCGTAATCCTAGCCCATGAAGTGATCCATTCTCTACAGAAGACCAAAACCCCAGGTATGCTCCTCAAATTAGACCTCTCTAAAGCCTTTGACAAGATTAGCTGGGAATATATGCGAGCAATGCTTCTGGATTTTGGCTTTGATCCGAGCTGGGTAACCTGGATTGTGAATCTAACCTCCTCGGCTTTCTTCTCTCTTCTCGTCAATGGCGTTCCCTCGCGGCCCTTCTCCCCCTCTAGAGGGATCAAGAAAGGTGATCCCCTCTCTCCGTTCCTTTTCATCATCCTGGCCTAGGGCCTTAGCAGATCCATCCATGCAGCGATTGAAAACAACATTTTGACAAGTCTAACCTTGCATGGTATTTCCCCTCCTATCTCGCACAATCAATTTGTTGACGACACCCTCTTGATGGGCAGCCCTACGGTCCGGGAAGCCAACTCTATCCTGGATATCCTCCAAACTTTCTCTGATGCTTCAGGCCTGGAATGTAACAAGGATAAGTCCCAAATATTTTTCTTCAACACTCCCCTTCTGATCCAGCGCCACATCTCTGGCATCCTTGGTTTCAACAGAAGCTCCCTTCCGTCCAAATACCTTGGCATCCCCTTGATCGATAATGCCCTCTGGAACTCCTCCTGGGAACACCTCTTATCTTCCTTTTCCAAACGGCTGTCCTCTTGGACCTACCGAGCTCTAAACCTTCCCAGTTGTCTCACTCTTCTCCAAGTTGTCCTCCAGGCCCTTCCGATCTACTCCTTTTCTGCGTTGGTTGCTCCAAAATTCATACTCACTACTATTAAATGCCTCCAAAGAAACTTCATATGGCAGGGCCTCAATACAGGGAAGAAAATGGCATTGGTCAACTGGGACAAACTCTGTCGACCCAAGGAGCAAGGCAGCTTGGGACTAAGGGATCCCTTCATCATGAACAAGGTTCTAAGCGCCAAAATTTGGTGGTGATGGCTAAAAATCCCCAAGGACCTCTGGGCCCGACTATGGAGGAAGAAATATGCTCCAAATGTGGCAAAGAAGAACCTAATACGATGGAGTGAAGATAACCCGGGCTCCTTAATATGGACAACAACCAAGCAGAACCGACAACTGGTGACTAAGCACGCTTTCTGGGAAATCAGGAATGGGAAGACCGCCCTTTTCTGGCAAGACTCCTGGCAACAATGGCTGGTCCTGGGCAAGGAGGAATGGGCCCCTAACATCTGTACTCAAACTACTCGGGCAGGACTGAAAAGAGTGGTCGACCACTGGTGGGTCGATCCCTAGGAAGACACTTGGCGCCAGTGGCACATGGACAGGGAACGCATCGACCTGGAGGCACACGTGAATCTAGCTCCTTGGAAAGAAGAGGTTGCGAAATGGAAAATTCCCATAATGGAAGAAGAGGATATTTTGAGGTGGGGATATAGCCCACAAGGCACCTTTAGCACGCGGGAAGCGTACCAGCTCAAAGCTCATTTAGACCCCCTCCCTAACACGAAATCCTGGCGCAAGCTCTAGCGTCTTAAACACTGGCCCAAAATTACCCTTTTCCTTTGGCTTGTCACCCATTCCAGTATCCTAACCTGGGACAGCCTATCGAAAAGAGGCTTTGTTGAGCCCTCTATTTGCTTACTTTGTGGAGAGGCAGAGGAAACAATGAACCATCTTCTCAACTCTTGCCATTACACTGCTCAAATCTGGGATCAAGCAGCGCTTATCATGTGCACCTCAGACCGCCGTAGAGATAGCATCCTAGAAACCATTGCGAACTGGAGGGACCAAGCTTTCCATTCCCCCCTCCTCAATCGTGTATGGCAACTTCTACCGGGCTTCATCCTTTGGCAAACCTGGAAAGAAAGGAACAGAAGACTCTTCAAAGGCCTTTCCCTCCCGTGGCAACACCGATGGCATCAATGCTATCGTAAAATCCTGGAAACTCTCCCCCTTCAGCTACGGTCCGATCCAGACTTTAATAACAACCCAGATGAACTTCCCATCCTCTGGTTCTAGACTCCACCTTCTTCCCTTCAGACTCGTCTTCCTTCGCCCCCGTCCCCTCCTTCCAGCAGCCCCTCCTTTTGGTCTCCCCCCCCAGAGGACTTCCTCAAGCTCAATTTTGATGGGGCCTCTAAGGTAAATCCAGGACCTGCAGGATATGGAATAGTTTTTCGCAACCATCATGGGCACATCCTTCTCATCAGCACTAGTTCCATAGGTCACTCCACGAACAATGCTACAGAGCTTTGGGGTCTTACCAAGGGACTGCAATTGGCCATCAAAAATAGCTTCACCAAGTTAATCGTTGAGGGAGATTCTCAAATCATCATCAACTTGCTACGGAAAATTTTAAATGGAGCCAACCCAGATAGAATATCGCCTAGCTGGAGACTCCTGCATGGACTATAGATTATTACCAATTCACTACGACCAAACCTGGTCATCATCCCAGCCCACGTCAGAAGAAAGGTGAATCAAGTTGTGGATGAACTAGCTAATATGGGCATCAACCGGAGTGAGTCGGAACTCCTCTGCAATTCAGCCCTGGAACTTGATCACCCCATTCTCCAGCAGTGCATTCGCAAAGCTAGGATGATGGATGCTCCCCCCGGATGGGGTGTTAGTGGAGAACACCTGGCGAATGAAGGAGGACGGCTCATGCCAACGGGGCACGGAGCCATGTGATGGGCTCGTGCCACCATCCGCCACCCTCCTGCGACTTTAATAGGCTTCAATCTCGACGTGAAAGGGCATTAATGCCATCAGTCTATCCTACGCATTTCCTTATGGCTCTGCTTCTGGTTTCTGTCCTTTATCTATGTTGGTGGTTTGAAGGGCTCCCCCCTTCGTGGCCATGGCCGACTCAAGCTAGTGTTTTCTGGTCCCCGGTGGCTCCTTTTCACCCCCAGACCCTCGGCCTTTGCTGCGGGCTCCCTATGCCTAACCACAAGCCGTGTCTGAGAGGGAGGCCACGGCGGGGTTCTCCCTGGAGACCTTGTTGGCCTTCAGTTTCGCCTCCCGCTCCACCTCCCACTGGCTCCTCCCATCACTTCCAGGCAGAGCCGATAGTGCACTTCAACAGCCTAGAAATTATCCCTCGGCTGCTTTGCTCATCCTCGCGTCTCCACCTAGCCCCACCAGTGGCTGCACCGACCCATACACCTCTCTCGGCTTCTCCAAGAAATTTAGGAGACGAGCAACCTCCTTCTTCACGAAAGCATGGAAACAATTTGCACCCCTCTTCTGATTCCATCCATGGCGAGCAGATAAAAGACAATCTATCCATCCTCTACGGCTTAGTCTTCGAACTTCGCCAGGGGGTGGAGGATTTGCAATTTCGACTGCAAATTACAAATGAGAAGGTGGCGCTCTTCCTTCAACTCTTCTCCTCAATGCACGAGGCTGTCCTTTTAGATCTGGAAGGAGCGACTTCTAGGCAGGAACCAGGTGCAGATACCGCTGACTTCGGAGAGGCCAAGCTGTGCGCGACTTCGATGCAAGTACCCAGTCTAGCTACCAAAGGCGAGGATGTCACAAAGCAGAGCGCAGAAGAGTCTGGGATGAGACGGGATGGTCGCGAGACCATGGCTGAGGAGGTGAATTCTATCAAGCGACCGATGCAGGACACCGCTAAGAACAACCTTGGAACTGAGACCAAAGAGGAAGTCGAGGTGCAATGGGCGGACGAGACGACGTATGTAGAGGAGGAACCCTGGACCCAGGATCTCCACGCCACCTAGCCAGGTTACATGTCAGGTGTCTAGGCTCTTACTGTTTTAGAGGTCGTGTCAGTTGTTTTCAGTTTCTATTGATGTTTATGTTGTCTTGGACTTTACTTTTTATAAGGCACTACTGCTCTTATGCTGACTAATCTGCTGACTGGGCTGGTTTCCCCTCTGTTGGGGCAGTCCAGTAATCACAGCAGGACAATCACTGTACTTTGAATCTCCTTTTTTCCTCTAGAAGGTCTTTAATATATTATACTTCTTACTTACAAAAAAAAATAATCATGGAAGAAGAGGCTAGTTTGGTCAGAAAGTTTGACAAATATGTCGAAGTTTTTTTACAAGAATTAGGTAATAAACCTCAACTGGCTAATCAAATAATTAAAGTGCTCAATTCCAAAACAAAAGAGAAATTGAATCAATCTAGTTTTAAAGACAAAACAAATACAGTCATGGAGGTAGAAAGGGTTTTTACAAAAAGAAATCTTATTCAGCAGGTCTGGAATAAATTAACCCATCTTCAAAAGAGTGTAAAATGGCTTAATAACCATTATAAAATAATGGTGAGTCTTCGGGAGGGAAGCTCAATTGGAAAGTGTCTTGATATGAAGTGTTATGTTCTATGAGGTTCCAAGTTCAAATCCCCCAAATTTACTCGTGCATGCGGAAGGGGCATATGTATGGCACATGGAGGTTATAGTGGTAGCGGTCGGAATCAATCCCATGTCACGTGATTATGAGACCGACCTAGTTGTCGATTTTGCCAATCATTAAAAAAAAAACATTATAAAAGAATGGTGGAAAATGGGTTTATCTTAAATTTATGGTAAAAAGGGTTTACTTCCTTTTCCATAATATAAACCATTTCTAGTAAAAGCAAGAGAAAATGCCAACAAGTTTAAGGGAGTAACATGAGTTTTGAAAGAACAAACAATTGTCGACTTACTAGATGAAGATTTCTTTCTTTTATGGCATCTCAGGAATTTATTTGTCTCTCCTCCTACATATGAAAGATATAATGAAGTAGATATTTCCTACAAAAACATGATTTCTTTTAAATATCCATCAAGTCAGGAGTGGGAACAATTGATGTGGCTTCAATGAACTGGTCAACCACTTTGAGAAAATTTAGAGATTTTGAAGAATTTGTTCCTAGAATTTTGGGATATTTTGTATATATTTTTGTAATTTGAAATTAGGATTAGGAGAAGATAACCAATTTTGGTTATGATTTTATATCTATAAAATAATTTTGTAAAATGATAGAATGGACTCTTCAAGTCTTCATGCAGAAAGAGACTTTCAATAAAGAATTTCACTTTTTGTAGAGATATATGAGATTTTGGTCCTTTTTTATTTAAGTCGTGTTCTCCTTGTGTGATGGTACATACATTCTCATAATTCACTTTCTTCAAATTATTGTGTTTGAGTTGTGAATGGTTACAATTTAGTACAACTTCTACTGCATTTTTTCTATAAAACATTTACTCGGTATAGACTTTCCTCTATCTTGTTGTGAGTAATATAAGACCTATATTTGTATGATTTGTTTATCACATATTTAATGAAATTCATAACATAGACACATATCTTATTATTTATACTATTGTATCACCTATTTAATGAAATTCATAACATAGACACATATCTTATTATTTCTACTATTGAAATTAAAGTGAGATTTATCTTAACTTGATACCTTACTTTGTATTCCAGTTGTTTATCTTAATTCTTCTTCTCAGCTTCTGATAATTTATAAAATTATTAAAGAACAAGATCTAGCCTCTGTATTTCTAGTTATAAGGTTATTAAAATCTCATACTTATTTCTAAGGCAGAAGAGCATTGTTAAATCAAATATCATTTACTTTGAAATGCTCTGACAGTGTTTGTTGATCCACAAACAATCTCAGGAATAGCAAAGAGGACAATGAAAGGTTTCGTAATATAAATTTTCCATAATTTTTTACTGTGTATTATTGCATATATTGATTTTTCATTTTACTAAATCATTACGTCATATAAAAAATATGCAGATATTTTTTTTATAAAAATAATTAAAAATACTAAAAAATAATTAAATTAAATACAAATTATATCAAATGAAAGTTGATTCAATTCTAAAAATGTTGGTATTAGTTCCAAAACCAAATTGACAATATTGAATGAATCTGTGTTGATGATTAAAACTATGTGAGACATCCTCCAGGACACAGACTAGGTGAGTCCCCCTGAGAGAGTGCCCATGAGATGGGTGTGTGATTCCTCTCTCAAACGGAGATGGAATGTTGTGCCCCTGTGTGAGGTGGTGAAGCCCATGAGCTGGGTGTGTGGTTCCTCTCTAAGATGGAGGTGGAATGTTGTGTGCCCCTTTGTAGGGAATCCCATGAGTTGGGTGTGTGGTTCATCTCTGAGACGGAGATGGAATGTTGTGTGCCCCTGTATGGGGAAGCCCATGAGTTGGGTGTATCATTCTGAGACAGAGAGGAAATGATGTATTGGCCTCCTCTATGCAGAGAGTTGAGATGATGTGATACTCCAAATTATTCTCATGTGTAATGCAGCGAGAAAGAGATCAGTTGAGTTGGACGTTTCTATGGTTGAGCACAGGTGAACGTGATCCTAGTGGCTAAGCACTAGTGAGTGTGGTTCTCCTGTGAGATGAAGTGAGATAGAGATGTGGACATCCCTGTGGATAAGCACAGATGGATGTGCCCCTACTGGCTTAGCACTAGTGGGTGTATGAGATCCCTTGTTATATTGTACAAGATTCAAACTTACCTATAACCCTATTTGTGATGTAAAGGGTATAGGTCAGCCCCACCATAAAGTGAAAGATAATTAATATGGTAATTATTAATTATATTATAAGTTATTGAGGTTGGCCTTGTTGTGCCAATAGACACTATTGTTGATGGGTTCAGTCTAATATAAATAAGGGTAAATTCCCCATTGAGGAATCATATCACAAGTGTGAGTTTCGAAATTTCAGCAAACACTTGTTCTTGGGAAAAGTGTGCACCTCTCTTAGGCGCTAGTCTTCTAGGGTTTGTGAGAACCCTATTGTGTGCTAGGTTTTTATGGTGGTGGAGGTCTTTCTCTTGAAGAATATAACAAAGGATTGGTTGGGTTTTCTTCCCTTGTTGAGAAGGGTTTCCCAGGATACTTCTTCTGTACTTGTGCATGGCATTTCTTCTTGTGATATTGGTTGTTGCAACAAATTGTTTATGGTTTAAGTAAAATGATAAAAATGGAATGAACTTCATGCTTAAGCCTATCTTATTGAAAAATCAACATGGTATCAGAGCATAGGTCTTGAAGAACCCTTGCACAAGCATTTAAAGCTAATTCGTCCTTCTATTATGTAGTTTCGTACAACCTCTAGGGGTTCTGCAAAATCCGTACGACCCTCTCTTGTTTGGCCTTTTCATCACTTTACACTTGGAAGTTGGGGATGAAATTTGGATAAGGGTGTACAACCTCCCTCAGTGCACCTCCAGATACTCTCAAAGTGAAATTCTGAGGATTTTGAATTTTTGGCCCTAGGGTTTCTAAGATTCCGCAATTTTTTGCAGAATTTTGATTTTAGGGTTCCTGCAACTCATTGAAGAAACATTTTAGCTCAACAATATTCATGTGACACTCTCAAATCTTATTTTTGGTAGTCATAAGCCCAACAAAACCTAAGGTTACTAATCTAACCTAGCCATTAGGTTTTCTAAGTCCAGTTGGAGAGAATTTTTGATGAAATATGAAAATATGAAGAACAAAATTTTAGTGGAAGATAGGCTTGATGGATCAAGAAACTTCAACTCCTAGAATTCAAGGCTTCAGATCACCCTTGAAGAAGATGACATTTTGAGTGTAATACAAAATACTTTACCAAAAACAGCTACCAATGAAGAGAAGGAAATAAGAAGGGAAGAAGATGTCAAGGGAAGGAAAATAATCATCTACTCAGTAAGAGATCAT
>WSFP011430249.1:0-21734 GCA_009831015.1 Picea engelmannii | reverse complement strand
ACCAGGTGTACTTACCATTTTCTGGGGGGATATCTAGTAGATCCCAGTCCTGCATGAGGTCTTCCACCCACTCCCTTGCAGGGTCTCTTATGATTGTGCCTCCTCGCTTTTCCTCCATGCGCAAGGTCAGATTTAGATCACCTAGAACAATGATGCTTTCTAAGTTTTATGACTCCGATAGATGCCTGATGGAGTCCCAACACTCCCTTTTCTCCCCTATATTTGCTGGAACATAGACACTGAAAAGATTAAGTGCCTCCCTTGAGTCCAAAGGTTGGAGTTTCAAAAATAGCCAATGTGTGTTGTGCAGCTCGGAGACCAACCTGAACTTGAGAGGATTCCAAAGAGAGCCCAGGACCCCAGAGGCTCCCCGTGCTAAAACTGCTTGACCTCTACTTCCTTTCCATAATTTTTTACTAATTTGGAGAAACTGATTGTCCTCCATTTTGGTCTCCTGAATCAGAAGAATGTCTAGGGATTCTCTTCTTAAAAGGCTTCTTATTGTTTCTTCTTTCACTTTTCTCCCCATTCCTCTGCAGTTCCAGGAGACAATCTTCATCATTTATGTTTATGATGAGGGGCTCCCTTGGAGCCTTGCACTTTATTTCTAGGAATCTTCGTATTTTTGTCAAGGAGCTTCTCCAGAGTGGGCTGACTACCCTGAAGCTTATTTTTATAAGTTTCTTGGGCTCTCTTTTCTCTGGCAGATTTGCGGCCCCTTGCAGATCTTCTGACCGATGTCTGCGTCTCTCCTATTTCTCCATCTTCCTCAGACTCCTCCGAGTCCTTCTCCTCCTCGGAGGCTTCTGGTTGCTTATCCTTATTTCTTGCTGTGTCACTTTCTTTAGGACTTATTCCTGCTGAAGTCATTTTATCTGAGGGTTTGTCCTGTCTAGCTTCTTCCTGAGGAGTCTCTTATGAATACCTTAAGAGCTCATATCTATTTCCTTGAATTTTTGGAGGAGGATCATTCTGGGTGGAGGCAGGATGAGAGCCTTGAGCCCCAATCTTCTTGTGCGTTGTCTTTGACCTCTTGACTTGGTTCCAACCATCTTCCTTTCCTTTCTCTGCTTCCCCTTTGTTCGGACACCCTCTTGCAAAATGGCCATAGACGTGACATTTACAACATTTGAAAGGGAGTTTCTCGTAGTCCAACACTTGCACATGCATCCAACTGCCAACCTTTATTTTGATGGCCTCCGGAAGTCCCACCTCTAAGTCCACCTCGACACAGATTCGGGTGCAATCATATTGATCATTTTTGTTTGCTCTATTGATGAACTTTCCCAAGGCATATCCAATGTTCTTGAGGGAATCCTAGTTCTAGCAATGCACAGGAATATTAGGGAGCCGAAACCAGACAGGAACTGTCATTGGGACATCCACATCCGGGTCGAAGTCAGGGGTCCATTTATTGAGGTAGAGACCCTAAGGTCCCATGAAATAAGGCCCATTCCTGAAGATCAAGTCTTTGTCCTCCTTTGTGTTGAACTCGAACATGAAGTAGCCTCTACCCAGAAAATAAGAGGTGACTTTGTTCTTGATCAGTGGGATCCAATTCTTAACGACCCAATTTTTTGTCGATTTTGGTGAGGGCCAAAGGCCCGTGAATTGACTCACCAGGGCCCGATCTGCCAGGGACAAGGTGACCTGGATCGGACCCTCAGGAGGGAGGTTTACCTCAGGAACATCGTCGAGCTTTTTGACAAACTTAGAGGCTTCGGGTTTCTTCTTTTTGGGCAACGAAGCTAGCAGGGAGGAGAAGGCAGCTTCAACATCCGGGGGCGGAGCATGCAAGGGCCCGAGAGGCGAGTCTTGGGCCTCCATGGTGGCGTCGACCTAACAAACTTATCCCTTCACTTTGACATATCTCGTCTTCTTGTTGGAGAACCACTCACCTTTCAGAGGAGATCTCGGCCTTTCCTAGCAAACACTTCGCCAGAGCTCAAAGTTGCCACACACTGGAAGAAAGGAACGGTAGCATGCATGCAACGATTTCCAAAGGTGCAGATCAGACCAGCTCCACGCTCGCTCCACGATTTTTCCCACTGCTCAAAGGCGCAGTCCAGCTCCACGCCCACTCCACAGAAGCACAAGAAGAGCGCGCGCCTCTCTTATTTGGATCACCCTTCTAGGAAGCGCAGAAGCAAACAACAGACTCTTCCTCACACAGTTTGATTCCTTTTCATCAATCTGCGACCTTAGATCGGCTTTTCTCGGGCAGAGAGGGTAGTTACCTTCCCAAAGGAAAGCAGCCTGCAAATATTTGTGTCCAGGAAATCGCGTAAGGTTGAGTGGTAAAGGTTCGTACCCTACCAGTGGGGAGGCCTGCGAACCTCTCTAGTTTTCGCACCTGCACTCTCGGCCTCTTCAAACCCTCGGATTAAGGTTAGATGTTACTAGAGAACATATGATCTAATTGGAGGTAACCTCAACGATGACCATAAATCCACTCTAGCATAATATTATTGTCACTAAATACTGCATATTTTAGTGAAAATGTCACCAAAATCAGAATTCAAGTTTATTTTCAAAATTTTCATGTTTTCTTATCTTGATGTTAATTTAGATCAAAACTATAGACTTGTATTCCTATATCAAGGAATTAGTATTTTTTGGAATTCAGAGCAAAGGGATTAATGAGAATTATGTTTTTTAAATGATGTATGAATTAGAATTTAAGTATGGTTATTTAATTATTAATATTTATGAGTTTGTTTTGGAAAACGAGGAAGCAACAGGGTAAGATGTAGAGGTAGAGGAACTAATTGTCATAGGGGATGGTGATCCAGTGGGAAGAAGACTAGAGAACGAAGGTAATAGGAATTCCATCAACTCCAATTGATGTGGACTCAGAGCTTAAGGATGGATTTCTAGAACGCAAAATTTTCTTCGTTTATTCTTGAAGAATTCTGCGTTCATAACTTTTATGGACATCTTCTTAGAGTTACTTTTCAAAATCTTAGATTAAGAATTATTTTTTTAAGGAAGGGGTGACAAGTTATCTTATGGATTTGGACAAATATGTGTATTTTTCATGTGAATATGAATAGATAATTAGCTAATTTAAAAATAAAAATAAAAATAAATAAATTTATTTCAATTGTAAATTTTATTTGTGAATTAATATTTGTAAGGTGATAATATATCTGTATTATTTATGGAAATTCAAATAATCATAAGAATATTTAATTCATTAAATTATATGTGAATTAATGGAATTTCATTAATTTTTTCTATCTTGTGGAATAAATAGGTTGGTGGATTAGCTTTATTGGTTTGAATGGACTTTTGAAGGTAGATTTTTCCACGAGGTCTCTTGTTCTAACCTTGTTGAGTCCAATTGTATTATCTCTATTGTGGTTGGTGGGTGAGCCTCATTTTCCAAGGAAAACATCACAGGAGGACTAATGATGATGTTTAGATTTGTCAAAATCCAAACATCAACCTCCCAAGGATATTAAAATAGTACTGATTGATAGATAAAATATTAACCAAAAAAATTTGTGAGAAGAGGATCAAGAATCTTTAAAGACTAAGATACAAAATATGCAGAATATTGTACAGAAATATAATAATGATTATATGAAAAATGAAAAAATTCTCACACCCATCACAATATTATAATTTTGATCACATTCATAAGAAGGAAAAACGAATGTCCACAATTGAGAGAACTTTAAAAGAGTATTTAATTCAAAATAAGAAGGAATATGATAGACAAACTTCAATCATCTTATGCTCAATGATTCACAGTTCAAGATATCATTAAAGTTTAACCCCAAAATAGTTATCTAGGATCCCCACAAGACATATACTCATTTTCTTCATCATTAGTAGGACATAAAGTTGAAGAAATCTTGAAATGGGAAGCCACAAGGATTTTTACTAGTTTCACATTATTCAACTTGAATGTCATAAGTATTTTGTCCACATACTTTTGTTGTGATAACCACAACTTACCAATTTTCCTGTCTATGTGTATTTTCATACCCAAGATTTGTTTTTCTATTTCTAGATCCTTCATATAAAATTTTCAAGCCAACTAAGTCTTTAACCTGTTGATTTCAACCATGTTTTTTCTTGCTACACGCATATCGTCAACATATAACACCAAAATAATGAATATGCCATTTTTCAACTTTTTAAAGTAAACACAATGGTCATACTCACTTCTTGTAAAATTGTGGCTGACCATGAAGGAATCAAACTTCTTGTACCATTTCCTGGGAGAATACTTCAGGCCATAAAATGACTTTTTTAATTTGCAAATAAAACTTTTATTGTGATCCTAAAAATACTCTTCTTCTTGTTCCATATATATTTCCTCATCCAAATCTCCATGCAAAAATTTTGTTTTAACATCTAGTTGCTCTATCTCAAGATCAAGTAAAGAAACTAATGCTAACACAACACAAATTGAAACAAGATTAACAAATCATGAAATTTTTTAATGGAAATCAATACCTTCCTTTTGAGAATACCCTTTTGCTACCAATATTGCTTTGTACTTTTCAACTTTATCATCAACACCTTTCTTCAATTTTTAAACCCACTTGCAACTGACAACCTTCATGTTCTTTGAAAGTTCTACTAGGTCCCATGTTTTATTCCTCTCCAAGACATCCATTTCTTCTTTCATTGCGACTTTCCATTTAGCACTATTAGATACCTCCATTCCTTCCTGATAAAAACTAGGTTCTCCATCATTAGAAATCAAAGAAACTGATGAAGAATAATCTTGATACCTCTTTGGAAAATTTCTGACCTGTGTAGATCTTCGTAGAGATTATTGTGACATTTCCTCAATTTCCTGAATTTTTTTTGTATCCTCACCTTATTTTGCAGAAGTTTCTTCATGAACATCTTCATGCTACTCCTCTCCCATTGATGATCAAGTCTCCAATTGAATTTACTAAATTTTTGGTACTTCTACCTCTTTTATTTCAGCTTCTACATCTGATTTTATGAGTGACAATTCATCAAATACAACATATCTGTTAATGATGATTTTGTTGGTAGTAGCATCCCACAATCTATATCCCTTAACTCCATCACCATAACCAACAAAGACATATGTTTTTTTATTTAGGATCTAACTTAGAACATTGATTCTCAGGAATAAGAGCATATGCCTCACAACCAAAAGTTTTAAGAATTGAATAATCACAAGGATGACATGTCCATACCTCTTTTGGAATCTTATAGTCTATTGCAGTTGATGGTGATCAATTTACTAGATAATATGTTGTAAGAACTACTTCTTCCCACAATTCTTGTTTCAACTTGGCATTACTAAGCATGCTCCTTTCTCTCTCTAGAAGAGTCTTATTCACGCATTCAACAACACCATTTTGATAGGAGTATAAACTCTGGTTTTATGCCTTTTGATCCCAACTTCCTTTCAATAGTTTTCAAATTCCAAGGATGTGAACTCATATCCATTATCTTTTTTCAAACATTTGATTTCCCTCCCAGTGTTATTTTCTACCAAAGATCTAAATTGCTTAAAATCATTAAATAAATCAAATTTTCTTTATAGTAAATAGATCCACACCTTTCTAGAGTAATCATCTATAAATGTTACAAAATATGATGATCCTCCAAAAGAAACATTAGGATATGGTCCCAAAACATCTGAATGAATATAATCAAGGATACCTTTACTAATATATCTTCCTATTTTAAACTTCTTTCTACATTGTTTTCCATAAATACATTGCTTGCAAAAATTCAATACCTTGGATGTAACTTACGGTCTACCAATCTCTATTAATGTTCTTCTAGTACCATCATACATTTTAATCATGATCCTAATGGCCCCAAGAGTTTTGTAAGAAAAATCATTTCCCATAAAAACAACACCATCATCAATAGATTGGTAAGTTGAGCACCAATTTCTATGAAAACACATTTGATGGGAAACACCAGAGTCTATAAACCAATCCTCATGATGTTGTAAACATTACAAGTAGATAATACCTCATCAACCATACCTAGACTTGTTTCAGCTGAATTTGCTTCCTTTGTGGAGTCCTCTTTGGACGTGTGTTGTCTTTTATAGCAATCCTTCTTGAGATTCCCTGATTTGTTACAGTACCAACATTTTAACTTACTCTTCTTGCCTTTTGAATTATATCTTTATGTACCTCTTTGATTCTTCCCTCTTTCTATAGATTGTCCTCTGGTCACCATTGCTTCTGATGTTGAGGTTTCGAAACTGGATTTCCTCCGTGTTTCCTCAGACAACAAAGCTCCCACAACAATATCATAATCAAGAACATTTATCGTGCTTAAGCTAATACAAGTGAATAAATAATACCAAGACTCAAGAAATGAAAATAATAGTGTGACTTCCTTATCTTCGTCTTTGAATTTTAACTCCATAGTAGTCAACTGACATGTAAGAGTATTAAAAGTATTTAAATGGTCATCAATTTTGTACCTTCTTTCATTCACAAATGGTATAAATGCATCTTCAAATAGATTATGTTCGTCAACTATTTTGTCATATAAAGGATTTCCATATTTATCCATAAGCCTACTACTATTTCCACTCCAATGATGTTAAACAAAACTTCATATGCCAGACACAAACAAATGGTAGTAAGAGCTCCTTAATCCAAATCTTCCCAATCCTCCTCTGACATACCCATGGGTTTCTCTGAATTTCCCAACAATGCCTTTTGCAATCCTTGTTGCAAAAGTAGATCTCAGATCTTGAGCTTCCATAGCTCGAAGTTATTTTTCCTGTTGAATTTCTCTACCTCAAACTTTGAACTCTTTACTTTTTCCATTAGCACATGCTCCCAAAACCACAACTTATAATACTATTCTTTTTAATATGGAGGAATTATCTTATATTTCAAAGTTGAAACCCAAAATATTAATTAAATGGTTTAAGGTTGAACCAAAAAATGTTTTCAAAAAAGAAATATTTAATATATCTTTTAAAACTTTTTATTAAAAAAAAAAAATCCACCTCTTAAAAATAATTTGATAAGACATCCACCCATTTATTTATAAAGGAGATCCTTTATAAATTGTATCTCGTGGTTAATGAAAGAAAATTAAACTTTCATACCATGAATTTCCACGATGGTGAAGAATCATACCTTGTGTCAAACGATTTTCCAAGGTGGTGAAGAATCATACCTCATGTCAAACGACTTTCCACGGGTATCACACCTTTAGTAGAGTGTGATAAATGATGATCACATGTTATTTCCCAACCCAAGAGTTACAATGTGCAATGATCATAAGTCTATTTCCATTATTGGGCCCTATGCACGACCTGAGGAGCGATAATCTACAAGTATCGTGCCTCCAATAGGGTTTAGGGTGTGGTGATCCATAGAAAATTTTAGATATGAATTTTAGGGAAGATTATCGCCCCCCTTGAACCGACTTACCTGGGATATACAAGAAACTATTGCCCCTACAATGAATCCATCCTCCGTCGTACAAATATTTAATGAGAAAAAGGTATTTGCTTCCTTCTAAGCTGTGATATCACTTGTTGTGTAGCGGAAGCATAAAAACAAATATATTCAATGGAAATAATTAACAAAAGACAACAACAATTATATAAAGAACACAACGATTTATTTGGTAAAACCCTTTAAAAGGGAAATATCTATGGGGAAATGATAATCAATATTCTTATTGTTAAAGGGAGAATTACAATAGCCAAACATGATTACAACCATATCTCACACACTCTATTTTCCTCTTCGGGCTTACATAGATTTATAACATCTCTCCCACAGTTACACAAAACTGAAAAATTTAATGTGCACCTATCCATATTTTATTTTGAGTTGATTTTGTCTCAATCGAAGGCAAAAAGATGATTTTAGGGGCTAAATTTCACAATCGGGCTAATTTTCCTTGGTTTTTCATAAAAAAAGATTTGCCAATTTCCATTTTTTCTAAAAATGATTCGCCCAAATTCGATAGAATAAAATTATTTTACCTTAAAAATCATCAAAATTTTATAGAAACTATATAAAATCCTTATAAATTGGCATATTTTTACAAAACTATTGCCACAATTTTTACATTTTGCATATTAGGGACTAGTAAGATTAGCCCATGTTTCTACATTTTAATATAAATTTCCATCCTTAAAATCATCCCTGGAATTTCCCATATACAATCCGTGGGAAATTAGTTGACACATTTCAACAGTTATGTAAATATGTACTTATGTAGTTATTTAATTTTTATTTAATTGAATTGACTTTACTTTTATTACCGTTTTTTATTTTTTTAATGTAACATTATCTAATCTAACATAAAACTAATGTGGAAACATATCCCCCATATTGTCTTGTAGAGAACCTCGCTACTAACGTGGCAACAACTCCTCCATACTGTCATGTACAACACCTCACTACTCTCGGTGCAATAACACTATCGTGACAACATCTGCCCCATACTGGGATGTAGAACACCTTGCTAATCATTGAAATCATTAGTATTCCCCACCGAAGGCCTATGATTCAATTGGTTTTGAGTTGACCATGATTTTGTTTATTTGATGAAAACAAATATCAATTTTTTCCATAGTTTAACTTTGTTGGAGAAATTAATTTTTATTTCATGTCTTCTAATTGTCTATTTAGAACAAGATCTAATTATCGGGCCGACAATAAAAATTTAATAAGCAATTTAATTATGTAGTTGTAGAGCATGCCTAGAAAGGGTGTAGGTACGAGTGTCAAAGTTTCAAGACGATCTCAATTTCCGAAGCTTTCCACCGCGTCTGTTGTTGAATGGGGATATTGAAAGCTATTGGCTAGATAATATGCAAATGTATTTATTATTATACAATATGTAGACAAATTATTATATATATATATATAATTCTTTTTAGAGTCCTCTTTAAATTTTGTACGATGCATAAATTTTGAAGGGATTTTTGTGTACTATATGGCATGTTTTTGTGCAGGGGATTTTATAGATTGCAAGGAGTTTTAATTGATTAACTTGTTCTAAGTAATTTTTTAGTTCTTTATGTTTTATCATGATATAGTGTGATACAATTTAGAAATACAAGGTTCTTTGGAATTTGCAAATGCTACAATTGGCGACTTGCAAGACATGAATTTGGTCTTCTACAAATCTTTGCCAGAGGGTAGGAAATCATGTGCATGTACCATCTTTGTTTGAACCGATTTAGTTGCATATAAATTTATGTGTTTTTAGACAAGTGCAAGTAGTTCCTCTCATGCATAGTGCAGTACCTATGATTTGTTGTTGGCTAGAATGGTGGGATGTAATATCTTTTGGGTGTGTTGTATATGCAAAAGAGAATTGGGAGATGTTTACTATTTTGTTTTTTAAAAGCAAGTTAAGATGGTTAGGGGTTGTTGCATAAATTGTGCATGACATAAATGGTCAAAGAGGTATAGGAAAATTTCCTCTTGCATAGCACAATTACTTCTGGTCTATTATTGGCTGAAATGGCAGAGTGTGGAGTGTTTTATGTGTGAGATAGAAATTGGGGATCATTATTGTTTTGTTTTTTGCGGAGTTTATTTAAGTGGGTTATGTTCGACAACACGTGTATTCAAACAGAGGAAGAAAACCTTTAGTAATCACTCACACAACCATATCAAAGAGAAACACACTGATGTTTTGACATGGTAAAACCCCTACAGGGAAACATCCAGCCAACATGACCACTTGGAGCAATTTATTAATGAAAAAGAAAAAGATTACAAAGCGATTTTACAAGAGAGCTTATCACAATCAATCATCGGAAATGGCCCTTTAGGCTCTTTAAATATAGATCATGGACCAATCGGGTGTTAAGCCATAGATCAATGGTCATTAAGATTGAAGAGACTATGAACCGTTAGATCACTCTATGTCGAGAACATATCATGACCGTCGGATTTCCTAACTACAAATGCATACTAAAGAAACACACTTTTACCTAATGACACATTAGACTAAGTAGATCTTAACTAACTCTTAAGTGTCTAAATATCCTAACATCACCCCTTAAGAACAACTTGGGATAGTAATGAAGGATTTACAATAGTGACGGAATAGAAGAAGGAAGGAGGCATTAGAGCCTATCCCCCCTTGATGAAAACTTCATGAAATCCTAACATCGATAGAAGTTTGGAAATTTTTTCTTCTATAAGAGACTTTGTGAAGATGTTTTCAACTTGATCTTATGTAGGACAAAAGAGTACTTCAATAACTTGATCATGGATGAGCTTTCTGATGAAGTGCATGAGTAGATCGATGTGTTTGTTTCATTGATGTTGAACTGGGTATTTGGCGAGCTTGATGGAACTCTGGTTGTCGCTCCAAATTATGGTTGGATGTTGTTGCAGGAATCCAAAATTTGAAAGAATTTGTCGAATCCATAAGGATTCCTGACTTGCATTTACCACTGCTCGGTTCTATGCTTATGATCCAGATTATTTTTGGCACGAAATGAGAGTGAAGATATAATAAAGAAATGCACAGAGATATTGCAGATATTCAATAATATTACAGAAATGTATCAGAGATGCAACCATAAATACAAATATACAGTAATACACGATTTATATTAATCAAAAAAATGTACAGAGACTTTAAAAATACAGAGTGAAAGACTCGCTAGAATGGTGGTAGCTTATCTCTGAGAAGAGATGTGATGGCTACTTGCATTCGCAAGAAGATGATTACAATGAGGCTCTAGAGGACTTTTTACAATAAACGGGAATGCAAAAAGTCCTAGACATCCAAAAACCTAACCCTAGGAGATGAAGCACCAAAAGTCATGTGGGCCCCATTTGGGTAAGTTAGTACATCAACTTCCTGGGGCCGTAACTTTTTCATACGATCTCTGTTTTAGGCATATGATAGCTTGTTGGAAAGGTACCATCGAGGAGATTCATTTTGGGGGATAAATTATGCCTTTGGATATCATTGAGAAAATCAATCTCAAAAAACCTTCATTTAGGCCCTCAAAATGGTCCCGAAAGTTAAAACCTACTAAAAATAGTAAATTGCTAAAATTGCCAGAAAGTTGTTTTGAGCTAGTTGGAAAAGGTGGGTGGCCATCGATATCCACCTGGATCAATACTCGCTCCTTAGGAAGTAATGGTCTCCATTGCGTTGATTTCCCGGGGGAGAGGGAAAAGCGTTTGTTGGATCTGCATCTGGGTGAGTTGCTTGTATTGCTGGAGACGTCGCACTGCTTAGTTTGTGGAAGTCTGTCATGAACCTGTTGAAGTTGAGGTTGTTCAAAAAGTCAAGCTACATGAGAGGAAGGTGTGGAGAAGTAATTTTTGTGCTTTTTTGCAACCTTGTTGACCTGCTTTTGTTGGATAGAAGGTGCAGGGGGCGAAACTGTACTGGTTGCAATGTCCTTCTGTTCCCCTTTCGAACAGATTGTGAAGAAGCTGAATTTTGCAGTATGAGATACTACCTTGCGACACTTTTTAGGTGGAACAATAGTTGGAACTACCTCTGGTATTCTGTAGAGATGACCCCCCAAAGTAACAATGACACTACGGGGTCGAGACTCATAAACAACATGGTGCTTCCACATATATGGTTGGCCCAAGAGAACATAATAGACATCCAGTGGGGAAACATCACATAATACCTCATCCTTGAAGGGATGAATGTTGTATGACAATCGACATTGTTGGTTGACACGAAGATCTCATCCTTGGCGAAGCCACCCGATGTTGTATGGATGCTGGTGTGGTGTTTTTGACAATCCCAACTGTTTGAAAACCTCTGAAAAGATGAGGTTCTTCTGGCTTCCACTATCAACAATAAAATGAAGAGGGTCCCCTTCACCCACATCTATGAATGGAAAAGGTGCTCCCCCTCTTCAGGATATGTTGGTTCTTCTGGTTGAATTGTTGCGGTCACGACAATAACAGTGGGGTCTGCATCAATGATCTGTCTTCCCCTTTCTAGTTCTGTCTCGGAGTCAGAATCTACATCTGATTCAGAGGCTTTCACTTCATCCACCATCGACTTCTTTGAATGGCAGTCAACAGTGTTATGCCAAGGGCTCTTATGGAAGTCGCACCACTTCCCGGTATCTTTCTTTGTCTTTCCGGTGTCCTTCTTTGCTTGCGGCTTGTACTAGTTGTCTTGATACTGCCCATCTTTTCTCTGTCCTTTGTTCGGTGGGTTGGGGCCGCCCTTTCATAGCTTTTGTTGTGAGGGGTTCCCAGGCCCAAATTGTCGCGTCTTTTGTTTGAGCTTCTACTCGATTTTGACAGCATATCAGTAGGCTGCGCCCAAGGATGAGATGTCTAGAAATTCCATTTTGGTCTGGATGTATCTATGCAATGCACCGCGATACTTGAGCACCAGATGTCACTCTGAATCTTTGATGCCCAACTTGGTGCGCAAGGTATGGAAGATATTTGTGAAATCTAGCACTGCTTGGTCTCTTTCTTGCCGCAGTGTGGTCCATTTGGTATACAGGTTGTCATAACTTCTGACAGGGTAGTGTTGTTCCTTAATAGCATCCCTGAAGGATTCCCAGGTGGTTGTGACTGAAAATAATGAGGTTTCATCTGTTTCCTTTTGCTCACAGAAAGTTTCCCACCAATCTTTGACATGGGGAACGACTTTGAGGAGCGCAAAAGTAATCTTTTCTCTATCTGAAAATTTATGAATAGAAAAATACCCTTCTTGTAGATTCAACCACTTGTCTACAACATATGCGTCTATCTAACCTCCAAATATAGGAATATCAAATTTTATTTGTACCTTGAAGGGGGCGTCTCCTGTTGGTATTCGCCGAAGGATTTGCGCGAAACTATCCATCATCTCGTTCCTCTGTTGCATGAGGGCATCCTCAATCAACAATTTGAAAGGATCTCCTATCCCGTCATCTTTCTTTTCTCTTGCCATGGGAGGTCTCTTGGGTGCGCGAGAGCTTCTGTCCTCAAGAGAAACAAGCTCGAGACCCAACTCTTTGTACTCCGACCTCATTGGGGACATGCATTAAGACGACAAGGAGCAGACCGCTCTGATACCACTGATCTATATTTTATGAGAAGAACGAAATGAGAGCGGAGATATAATAAAGAAATTGACACAGGTGCGCTCGCAAGCACGTCCGCTCACAGGATCTTTCTTTCCCTGCGGCCCGGAGAACTCTTAATTAGCTCTTCTATTTCCTATTGGGATATCTGCACCCATAGAATTCTCTCTCGGGATTGCCCTTTTTACTTATCGGGAGATCGGACTTCGCGGAATCGCGAGGTCAATGGTCGAGCGTTGATTCCATGAATCCCCGATACCCAATATAAGTCAACAATGACCCTTCCCTTCTCTTGTCGGGACTTCTCCTATCGCAGTTTCGGCACTCGCGATGTCGAGCACCTCGGTTCTCTGACTCCTGATTCTCGATACGCTGAACCTCTGATGCGCTCGCAAGTTGACCTTTCAACAGTCCCTTTACTCCATTGACATTTCAGAGTTCGCAATATCACGAATCCTAATGCCTATATTTCGAGCCTTCTCCTTCCCCGAATTTCTGAAAGGATGTGCCACCTGTCCACCTACCGATGCCCGTGTCCCCACACTGTTCCTTTGGTCTGTCGGGACATCATGTTTCACGATTCCAAATTGAAAGAGTGTCTTGTCCTCAAGACCTCCGATACACCGAACCCCGAATTCGTCAACTCTTTCGACACGCATCCCAAATGATGGACGGTTCAGATCGAACCTTAGACTTCGCCAAGCAAAAATTCAAACCATTCACATATATGAGCTCCAATGACCGAATCCTCAGTTGAGTGATCACACGGCACGTGTCCTTCTTGAGATCCACGGCTATGATCCCCTCATTGTTTCAAAACTCAAAAGGTCTCAGGCTCTTGACTTCTGAACCCCTGAGATACCGATGGCTCCCGGTTCCTGCCACCTGTCCCAACATATGGGCAGCTCTGAGCTTGTCAGGATTTCCACGATGGATTTGTCGATCTCTGGTCCACAGGATCCCCGATTTCCCGAACTCTGACACCTCAATATCCCGATGCTTCTTGGGGTTTCCACTCTTCTCACGAGGATTTAAACCCTGAGAAACTCCTGTCAAACGGACGGTTGATGGGTAACTGTTTGATGATCCAACAGCTCACGATCCCTATATCTTGAGCACCGGATGCAGCCATAACCTCCCCACTTCTTTACTAGATCGGACGGTTGGCGGGGTTTCGCAAATCCTCTCCACAAGATCCTGACCGTTTGTCTTCTCCTCCTCGATACGTTCACGAAGTGAACCGAGGACTCCTTCCTGGACTTAATCACCGGTGACACAAAACTCTGTCGCCTTGAGTCACTTGATACGCTCCAACTTCTTATGCTACCTTAAATAGCTTCAAAGGATTTATCCCTCTTGAGATTTCTCACGACTCTGAGTCTTAGAGAAGATTTTTGCGTGCACTCCTTGTGAAAACTCTCAGACACATCCAAGTGTTGAATACCTTCGACTCTGCGCACTCTTGCAACAGTAGTCTCTCACACCTTACTCAGGTTCGCAACCCTGAGACTTTTCTTCACCTGTGCACTCCTTGCACGGCTCCTGTGCCCCACTGCACTTCTGCGGAGATGAGAACAAATGCTACCTATCTGAACCCTCTGTCAATGCACTCCTTGTGGACACTTCGACTGCACTCCTTGCAGGAATTCTTGCTCAGATAGAGAAACAATTGAAACTCATTCCCTCTTTCTTTTAGACTTCACTTAGAACATGAAATCATATACACAACATATCAAAGAAAATGTATAACAAGAAGCAAAAATTCATGAGCATAACATCAATACACAGAGAACAACACAAACCATGAGTTTGAATCAAATATTTATATTAATCCAAATGTCTGTACATGGATGTTCTTACACAGTTCTCTGCTTTCTCTTACTCTTCGTTCTTCAGAATTCTTCAAATCTAATGATACAATACACAATGAGGGTGTCTATATCTCGTTTCCCTCTTGCGCTCTCAAACTGTCTAATCTAGAATTAATTTCTATCTACCTGCATTAACTATATTAAATGCCTCCTGCCTACTAAGGACGAGAGCGAGCTGGTCAAGGTCCAATTACATCACACAAGTGCGCTTCATTAAATTGTTACATTTATGTTCGCACAACAATCCCAAGGTAAATTTCAAAATCTGTGCTGGCACTTGCCCAGCTGTCTCTTGCCTTCCGCATTGGCTCGCTTGATGTGGGAGATGCTCCTACATCATACTCCCTCGCTTGAAAACTTTCATGGGCTCCTGTCCATGAGCTCCTTCACAGTATATCCATGCTTCTGTACCTCTACTTCAGTCTCCTAGATGGAATCTTCAACTGGATGGCCTTTCCATTTGGCCAAATATTCAAAATATTCTTTCCCTCTGGTCTTCTTACCAGTTCTTTTATCCAGTATGCACTCCATCTGTGGCTTTTCTGCAACTGACATTTTCTTTCACTACTGAACCTCTGACTGTTCATTTTCTACTCCTGCTTCCTCAGGCTTGTATGGGTACAAATCTGAGACATTGAATATCAGAGAAATTCCGATCCCATTGGGTAATTCAATCTCATAAGCATTTTCTCTAATTTTCGTCAAGACCCTACATGGTCCGATTTTCTTCATCCTCAATTTATTATACATTCCTCTCGAGAACCTTTCTTTCCTCAAATGTGCCAGAACCAGATCACCGACCTTGAATTGAAGTTGTCTTCTATGTTGATCATCTCTGCGCTTATATTCTTGGCTTGAATTCTGCAACCGCTCCTTCACTCGGCGGTGAAGTTCCTTCATCGCTTCTGCGAAATCTTCTGCACTACCCCTCCTAGTTGCATTATGTTCTGAATCCCTCAATTTAGAAATTCCCCTTGGCTGTATGCCATAAACAATCTGAAATGGACTCTGTCCTGTTCTCCTGTTGACTGAGTTGTTATATGCAAACTCTGCTTGTGACAATATATGGTCCCAACTACTGTGGTGCTCTTTCATCAATCTTCTCAGCAAATCTCCCAGACTTCCGTTTACCACTTCTGTCTGTCCATCCGTCTGAGGATGATAAGATGAACTAAACAATAAGTTAGTTCCCATATTCTTCCATAAGGTACTCCAAAAATTCCCTATGAACTTTGTATCTCTGTCCGAAACTATGCTCCTTGGCAAGCCGTGAAGTCGAATAACTTCTTTGAAAAACAGGTTCGTGATGTGAGTCGTGTCACTGGTTTTCTGACATGGGATAAAGTGTGCCATCTTGTAAAATCTATCCACCACTACAAAGATCGAATCAAATCCTCTTTGCATCCTTGGAAACCCCAATATGAAATCCATGCTAATTTCATCCCACGGCCACTCTGGTATGGGCAATGGTTGATAAAAACCTGCATTCTGCTTCCTTCCCTTCGAATGTTGGCAAATTCTGCATCTATATACAAATCTCTTGACCTTTGATCGCATCCCTGGCCAAAAGTATGATTCGCTCATCTTTGCAAATGTTTTTTCAAGACCGAAGTGTTCGACCAATCCCCCACTGTGTTTCTCCTTCAGCAAGTTCTCCCTCATGGAGCATTTTGGAATACACAGTTAATTACCTCTGAACAAAAATCCTTCTTGGATCATGTATTCTATCCACGGTATTCTGTCTCTGAGAAATGGATTCTCAGGTGCTTCATATGCCTCCTGAAAATCTGGATCATCTCTGTACATGTCCTTGAGATCATCAAAACCCAATGTTTTGACTTTGAACTCCTGCAATAGAAAACACTTCCTGCTCAAAGCATCAACAACTTTGTTAGCAGTTCCAAAAATGTGTTTAATTACAAAAGTGAAATTATGCATATATTCTACCCATTTGATGTGTCTCTGATTCAAATTCTCCTGTTGAGTCACAAACTGCAGTGCATGGTTGTCACTGTATAGAATAAATTCTTTCGGAATCAAATAATGCCTCCACTTATTCAATGCCTGTATGATGGCATAAAACTCCTTATCATATGTGGAATACTTCACCTTTTCTTCATTTATCTTCTTGTTGAAGTACACTATCGGCCTGTCTTCCTAACTCAAGACCACCCCGATTGCAAACCCGCTTGCATCGCATTTCACTTGAAATGTTTTTCAAAAATCCGACGACACCAAAACTAGTTGTTCTGTGATCTTCCTTTTCAACAAATTGAAACACTTTTCAGCCTCTTCAGTCCAGTGAAAATATTTATGCCTTTTCTTCACTGTATCCATCATTTTTGTGCTAATTCCACTGAAATTCCTGATGAATTTTCGGTAGAAACTAGCCAATCCTTGAAAAATTCTCACCTCAAAGATATTTTTTGGTGATGGCCAATTCTTGATCACTTCCACCTTATCTGGATCCATCCTCAACTCATTTTCTGAAATAACAAATCCCAAATAAATGAGCTCTGTCTTCATGAATGAGGACTTCTTCATGTTTATCAACAGCTTCTCCTGCTGCAATTTCTACATCATTGTAGCCAAATGCTTCAGATGCTTCACTACTATTTTACTAAAAACCAGTATGTCATCCAAATACACAATGACAAATTTCCCGATGAACTCCTTCAGGACTTCCTTCATCAACCTCATGAAGGTACTTGGCACATTTGTTAAGACAAATAGCATAATAAGCCATTCATACAACCCCTCGTTTGTTTCGAATGTTGTTTTCCATTCATCACCTTCTCTCATGTGGATTTGATGATAACCACTTTTCAAATCAATCTCTGAAAAGAATTTTGCTCCACTTAAGCAATCCATCAAATCATCCATTCTTGGTAATGGGAATCTGTACCTGATAGTTATCTTATTAATCGGCCTCGAATCAGTACACATCCTTCAGTCTCCGTCTTTCTTTGAACTGAGTACTGTCGGAACAACACATGGACTCAAGATTTCTCTGACCAAACCTTTGTCCAACAAATCTTGGACTTGCCTTTTAACCTCTTCATTCTCCTACGGCGTCAATCTGTATGCGGCTTTGTTTGGAAAACTGGCTCCTGGTATGAGATCAATGTGATGACTCACACTCCTAATTGGTGGCAACGAATGAGGTAATTCGTCCACTACAATGTCAGTGAACTCTTCCAACAGTTCCTGAAATTCCTCTGGTAAATCATCCACTCTTGTGCTAGTCAGAACAATCTTCGGTTTTTTGACCACAACAAACTGTGGATCCTCCTTCTTCTTAACCTTGGTAAGGATTTCCTTCCCACTCATGAGAAGTACTGTGTTGCTTACTTCCGGCTTCACGTCCTTATATTTGATTGGAAGTAACGTGTGTGTCCTCCCATTCTTCTCCAAGGTGTATGTGTTCATTCTTTCATCATGAATCACATTCCTGTCATAGTTCCATGGTCTACCCAACAATAGATGATAAACAACCATAGGAATGACATCACATAATATCTTATCATTATATCCTTCTATCTTAAATTCAACTAAGCATTGTTTGGTTACATTTACCTGATGTCCTTTTTGTAGCCCTGAAACTTTATATGGACTTGGATGATCAGTCGTCTCCAACTCCATCTTTTCTACCATCTCGATTGAAACGAGATTGTTTGTGCTATCGCTGTCCACAATGACCTTGCATACCCAATCCGTGGTCTTGCAAGCAGTCCTGAAAAGTCTGGTCCTTTGGACCAAACTTTCCACCTCTTTCTCTGGTGTCAAAAGGACTTTTTGCATCATCAATGATCTTCCACCTTCAACTTCTTCTGCCTCAACATCTCGTCTTTGTGCCTCGACAATGTGAGTTTCTCCAATTTCTTTCTTTTTCTCTAGACACTCAAATGACTTGTGCCCATTCTTTCCACATGTGAAGCATGTTATTACTCCACCTCTTCCCCTTCCTCTACCTCTAGTATGAGGAAAAGTGTTGTTGTTAGCATAACCTCCTCTCTGCTCAGTATGTTGTCCTCTCTATTCAGCATATCGCCCTCATTGTGAGCTTCCACCTCTCTCTGTCCATGTCTGAGGTTTCTTCCAGTCGTCCCTGGGCTTCTGGGTTCTTTCCTGGGCAACTGATTTTCCTCTGAGATGACTTCTACCTCTGCCCCTCTGACTCTACTTTCGACTCAACTTCTCTTCAGCTTTCAAATCCATCTGATAAACATATTCCACCATTCAGATGGTCACCATACTCATTTCATCTTGAATCTCATATCTCAGGCCATTCATATACTTGGCCACTTTTTCGTCATTTCTTTCGCGATGACCTGCCCTGATATTCAACCTATAAAACTCTTCAGTATATTCCTTCACTGACATCATCTTTTGTCTCAGGTTCTGCATCCTCCTGAACAGAGAAATTTGATAGTCCCTAGGAATGAATTTTTCCTTCATCTTTGCAATCATCCTGTCCCAACTCTTAATTTTCTGCTTGCCTTGGCAATGCCTATCCACTTGTAGTTCATCCCAACACAAGGTTGCATGTCCTTTTAATCTCGTGATAGCATGCCTGAATTTCTTGTCCTCTTCGATATCTTCATAGTCAAAGTAGGTGTCCAGAGCTCTAATCCAGTCTAGAAGCTCTTCTACATCCAAATTTCCCTCATAAACTGGAATGTCCATCTTCGTCTTTACACCCATTCTTGCAACATATTTAAGAAAGCGTTCATGTGTTGCATCTTCTGCTGTGACTTCTTATTCTCCATGTCCAACATCATCTTCATTTTCAGACTCACTGATATCTCCTACATCAGTTGTGCGCCTTTGTCTTATCTCCATGTCCACAAGTCTAGCGTGTATGTTATGCAGATCTCTTTCTACTTCTGGATTCTACACTTGCCTACCCCTTCCTCTGGACATCTCCCTTTCCTCCTCTGGATCGGGTGATTGTCTATCTTTTCTTCTCGGCAGCATGGTGAATCTTCCTTTCCCCCGCTACAAAAAGCAAAGAAGATTTTCTAATCTCTGATACCACTTGACGCAGGCGTGCTCACAAGCATGTCCGCTCACAGGATCTTTCTTTCCCTGCGGCCCGAAGAACTCTTAATTAGCTCTTCTATTCCCTATCGGGATATCTGCACCCACAAAATTCTCTCTCGAGATCTCACTTTTTACTTATCGGGAGATCGGACTTCATGGAATTGTGAGGTCAATGGTCAAGCATTGATTCCATGAATCCCCGATACCCGATATAAGTCAATGTTGAACCTTCCCTTCTCCTGTTGGGACTTCTCCTATCACGGTTTTGGCACTCATGATTTTGAGAAACTTGGTTCTCTGACTCCTGATTCCCGATACGCCGAACCTCCGATGTGCTCGCAAGTTGATCTTTCAACAATCCCTTTACTCCATTGACATTTCGAAGTTCGCAAGATCGCGAATCCTAATGCCTATATTTCGAGCCTTCTCCTTCCCCAAATTTCCAAAAGGATGTGCCACCTATCCACCTACCGATGCCTCTGGCCCCACACTGTTCCTTTGGCCTATCAGGACATCATGTTTCACAATTCTAAATTGCAAGAGTGTCCTTTCCTTAAGACCTCCGATATGTCGAACTTCGACTTCTTCAGGTCTTCCAACATGCGTCCCAAATGATGGATGGTTCAGATCGAACCTTGGGCTTTGCCAAGCACAAAGTCAAACCATTCACATATATGAGCCCTGATGACCGAATCCCTGATGGAGTGATCACATGAAACGTGTCCTTCTTGAGATGCACGGCTATGATCCCCTCACTGTTTCGGAACTCAAAAGGTCTCGGGCTCTTGACTTCTGAACCCCTGAGATACTGATGGCTCCTGGTTCCTGCCACCTGTCCGAACAGATGGGAAGCTCTGATCTCATCGGTATTTCCATGGTGGATTTGCCGATCTCTGGTCCACGGGATCCCTGATTTCCCGAACTCCGACTCCTCAATATCCCGAGGCTTCTCATGGTTTCCACTCTGCTCACGAGGATTTAAACCCTGCACAACTCCTATCAAATGGACAATTGACAGATAACTGTTTGATGATCCAAAAGCTCACGATCCCTAGATCTTGAGCTCTGGATGTAGCCGTAACCTCCCCACTTCTTTACCATATTGGACGGCTAGTGGGATTTCACAAATCCTCTCCACAATATCCTGACCATCTGTCTTCTCCTCCTCGATACGTTCACGAAGTCAACGAAGGACTCCTTCCTAGACTTAATCACTGGTGACACAAAACTCCATCGCCTTGAGTCACTCGATACACTCCAACTCCTTATGCTACCTTCAATAGCTTCAAAGGATTTATCCCTCCTGAGCTTTCTCACGACTCTAAGTCTTAGAGAATATTTTTGCGCACACTCCTTGCGGCAACTCTTAGACACTTCCAAGTGCTAAATACCTTCGACTCTGCGCACTCCTACAACAACAGTCTCTCACACCTTACTCAGGTTCGCAACCCTGAGACTTTTCTTCTCCTGCGTACTCCTTGCATGGCTCTTGTGCCCCACTGCACTTCTGCGGAGATGAGAACAAATGCTACCTATCTGAACCCTCTGTCAACGCACTCCTTGCAGACACTTCGACTGCACTCCTTGAAGGAATTCTTGCTTAGATAAAGAAACAATTGAAACTCATTCCCTCTTCCTTTCAGACTTCACTTAGAACATGAAATCATATACACAGCATATCAAAGCAAATGTATAATAGGAAGCAAACATTCATGAGCATAACATCAATACACAGAGAACAACACAAACCATGAGTTTGAATCAAAGCTTTCTATTAATCCAAATGTCTGTACATG
>ML866040.1:0-18348 GCA_009831015.1 Picea engelmannii | reverse complement strand
TGGGTTTTCTTCCCCTAGAGGGTTTTCTAGGATAAATGCTGTGTCTCTTGTGATTGTGTATTTCTCAGTGATCTTGTGTTATGCTATTGTTATCTATTGAAATGCAAAGAACTATAATAATGGTTTAAACATTAACAATTAATACATGTTCAACAATTCCTAGTTCCATGTGTAATTGAATGGTATCAAGGTTTTTGTTTGGGCATTAGATCATTAAATTTAGGAACATAATACATTGCAGTGTTAGGATAGTATTAGAGCACTCAAAATGAGCATGATCCACGATTTGTTTTATTTTTATTCTTCAATAAATGCACATCCTAGGAAACCCACCGGGCACTTCCTCTCATTCCAAGGATAGTACCCAAGGTAAACTGGATGGTCGTAGTTTTGGCAACCTAACTTGGTGGGCACATCGAGTGAGGCCCACAATATTCACAGAGGCAACTAGCCCGGGGACTTGACCTCATGACACCTTGCTTGTAATTCATAACATTCAACCACTCGAGTTAACCCACCAGGCTAAAATGTAATGTAAAATTATTTGATAAGGCTTCCAGTAATTTAAGAATCTTAGAAATAACATTGTCTTCTTAAAAAAGAACAACTAATTGTTTGACTTGATTGAGCAGTTGCATCTCTTATTGTCAATCAATTGGTCTTTCTAACAAAATTGCAAGATAAGTTTCTTCCCTATTTCCTAAAGCAATCTAGTTGTTTCTTGGAAGATCTTTTCTTCTACAAGTCTAGGTTACTCGACTGGTTGCTTCACCTTCCCATCCTCTACTCAAACTATTGGAATATTGTGGGAAACATTATCTCTGGGTTGTGCACCATGTCAAGTGACGATATTTCAATCATGTTTTTTTATTCATCCCAATATTTTTTCCTTAGGTACAAGGAAAAACGTGCGTTGTGTACATGTTTTGCATATCTACGATCTTTACAAGGATTGCTAGGCGTTCTTCCATAGAATGGTCATTGAATCCACATATGTTATCGAATTTCAAGTTAGTTCTATCATTTTAGGGGAAATCAAAACTTAACGCAGTATTTCCCACATCTACTGCCTCCCAATATCATCCTTGATCTTGTTGACCTCCTCTTTGGATACTTGAATCTTTAGGTGCACTAGCGCAATATACAACCTATGAGCTCCTCTAGCTTGTGTCATTGTGCATACATTTAGATGTGGAATGTGAATTAACTTCAGAATTTGCACACCATACCTTTTGATTGTTAGGGGAGTTTCTTGTATTGTTTGATGCACAATGTTGACAAATTTCATAATATAGCATCTAGTCAATGCTCACTTTTCGCATTCTTGTTAGTTTCTTCTATATGGTTGTTAAGGTCATTCTCACAAATGGAAAATCATCTTTCGTGTGACAATTCACAGTGTAGACGATGAAACATAATTCATCTTGAGTTGTCCTTAATGTCAATTCTCTCAATTGATTTTGCATTCTTTCCATCTAAAGATCACATCAACTTTCTTCATTTGTTTGAATCCAATCATCCTTTGTTTTCAATTGTCATGCCCTTTGGAGGGATTTCTAATATCTTTGTGGATTGTGCTCTCTTAGAGTCCCTATTAACCTCAAGTTTAATCCTAGAAGGAACCATCTTGTTGATCCTTGTTGGAATGTGACATAATAAATCCTTGAACCAACAATCATAATCTTCGAGGGTCTCCATAGGCTATTATTTCTCCATAGCCTATTATTTTCTTTCTTTTAGCATCTAGGATGCCAAATATTGCTTAATGGTGTATAAGAACGTGGATAGAAATTCACTGTTGTTGAATATCCTCCTTCCATAACACATCACCTCCCTGATTGAGATTCTTGAATCAATTTAGGGCTCGATCTATCAAAGAAGCTCCAAACTTAGCCATTTATATATTTGAGTCGTCAGTGCCTTGAGCTTTCTGGTTGTCTCACAAACAATCAATGCTTCTTAGGGGCCGTCTACATGACCATCTTAGAGAGGTAAGGCCATAATAGTGTCGATGGTAGTTGTGAGTTTTCTAGACCTAGATGTATTTGAACTTTATTAGTTATTCTTATCTTCCTTTTTCACATCTCAGGTTTGATAAATATGATTTCTTCAATGTTTTCTTGTTCATGTTCTTCAATATGAAAGATGACCTGAAAAGCTCTATCAACATATTCTTTTAATGCAAGTACTGACGACTTCCTCACTGTTGATTGGGTATTGTCTTCTAAATCTCCAATTTCATTCTAGCTAGAGCATTGGCTGAACAAACTATTTATTCTCTCAAGCTCTATATTTCCCTTATCTGACAGGGAGGAAATTCCAGAATTCAATAATGTGGTGTAACTGTGTTCATCTTATTAATGTAAAATCAGATGAAAATTATACATAAACTTAAGCACAAGCACCAAGATCTAGTCAATCTAATCCCCTATGGAAAGAATCAAACAACATAAGTAGATCAAATAGCAAACATGAAAGAAGAAGGCTTAATGTGGTCAAACCCCAAGGTGGGTAAATATCCACAAGAAATTGACTTCATATTATTCAAAGATCTCCCATTACAATAGCTAGAGCACACTCTAAAGTATGAAGTTCAAATGGAATCCATACACTCTCTCAAGCACATGATTGAGCCTCCAAGACCTTTCTTATATAGGTTTGAGGGATGGATACCAATTTCATGATAAATGTTGGATAAACTCTCTGGTAGGATTTAGTGAGTTAATTAAAAATAAGAAGCCAATAATGGTTGATCTTTGAGCTTTCACATGGTCTAATGATGCCTCATTATGTGTACACATGTCTAATAACAATACTCTGGCAACCATCATAATGACAAGCAGTACAAGAACAAATGTGGCCACTAGACAATCATTATGTATAATTTAACACTTCAGGATGAATCATTGATTAAGTGTCAATCCTTTGGCTGTTGTCAGAGTTTCAAAACAAACAATCTCCGTTAAGTTAAAATCAACATCTTTTCTCATCTATATTGGTCCCCATCTCAAGCTAAGTTCAGGAACTCGTGCAATATTCTTTTTTTCTTTGACAGATTGCTGCAACACATACCACAGTCGAGCCTATTAAACAGCTCTCCCTATGGGTTTCTATTGCAATTGGTTGATGGAGGATAATTGCCTTTCTTCTCTCTTTGACATTCTCTGTGCAGTACTTTCATAACCAAACTCCCAAGGCTCTATCTTGTTCTGTGCTTTTTATGTCAGTTGGTTCTTTCTCAATTTGTGGCACTCTAAAGGGGGCATTTTATTGCATAATTTAAGTATTAGTTTGATGTTTTTTTTGGCTAGATCACCATGGCTAAATCATATGAGAACTGGTTTCTGTGTTTTCCCTTAAATAAATATCTCTATGGATAGATTTATAGTGTTTGTATTGGATTCCTTATTTGCTCGTTTGTTTTTTCCTTGTTTAAACAGTGCTGCAATGCTTAGCTTCTACTCTTATGTCTATGCTTCTGGAGGGAATCCACCATCTAAAAAGTTGAGAGCATCTGCTGGGAGCCAGTCGGCATAATTTCTCTATGAAGAAAACAATTGATTGGAGATAATGTATAGTATACAACTTTGTTAGTGGTAATCTCTGAAAGCATAAATAATTTCAAGTAAAGCATGTTCACACCTTTGTTTTATTATTCTATAACACTATCTGAGCAATAGTCTGATCTCTAGAATGCTATCTAGAGTGCTATTTATTGAGAGACCAGGTAACCTCCAAATAACTCACAATGAAAGGGCGGAAGAACAATAATACGATGGCCTGATGTTTTACCTGAGCCATGAATTCTGTAGTAGTCATCATTGTTATCATTCTGAGCTTGATTGTAAGGACCTTCTAAGGTGCGTATTATCTCGATATACATAGTAGGCCCTTGAAGACCCTTGAATGAGTTTCCTTATTTTAGATGACTAGGGGTGTAGCTTGCTGCAGGATGACACCTGTTCAGTAAACAAGTAAATATTGCATGGTTGATTTTGATGCTCTTTTGTTTTGGATCCTGAAATTTTTGATATAAGATATTTGTAGCGTGCCATAATTATTTTAGAATATATTGTGATTTTCCTTTTCGTTTTCTGATATGAAGAAAGAGGTAACTATAACTTGTACTTCAGTGAGAAACTAATCCAGTCTGCTAGTTCCATTGGAATTTGAAGTGAAGCTGTCTTTTTATGTTGTGTCTTGCTTTGTGTACTATAGATGCATGAGAGAAAAAGCTAGTATGACATGATAATTCCTTGTTTTACTTAGTAGCATGTGTGCCAATGTTTCTTGTCATACATCCTATGACTGGATTGTCAATAGAGAATCCATTTCTTCGTTATTAAGGTAACGGCTTTGAGGCTAGATGCTTTGTGTGTCCATGAGTAAGATTTGAACCTCAAGATGTGGATAACAACACCTAGGAATTGGTCAGACCCTTAATACTGTGATACAATGGCCATGTTGAGTTGCATACTTTCATCAATTCATCCAAATATTCACAATTTATATTTCAGATAATATAAGTTTTGTTTAGATGTCGTTCTTTCCTTAAATAGGGACGTTTGACTCTTGTACCTTGGAGGACACATCCAGGGCCTATGTCTGTTCCTAGCATATCTCAAAGCTCGTGGTTAATGTGATTTTTGATTTATACTCTTGACCTTGACAGTGCAACAAATTCCAGGGGAAGGAACAACCTAGTACTATATAACATATTGCATTCCACTATAAACCATAAATACATACTTATAGGGGCAATGGCATTCATGCTGTAATAGGAAATAATAATTTAGTTTAGAATGAGTAGAGGAAAATTATAAAGTTTGTTTTTATCAAAGTAGTCGATTTATGTCTAAAAAGCTGAAAAAGAGATTCTTAAAATGTGTTACACGTTCTGCTACCATTGGTTCAAGATTAAAAAATTAATAAGATAGATATTTAACTTAAAAGGAAGGATCTTGTGCAAGAATTGTTAATACATTCTACTTTTATTATGGCACCCCAAGGCAGGAAGCCTGGTCATCCTGCAACCACCCAACCCCATGCTGCCAAAGTTGTAGTAGAATTCTACTCTGACATTGTCCCTAAAGCCGCTAATTCTACCATGTAAGCCCTGGAGGGGGAAGCTTGTCTTGTTCGTGAGTTCAAGGAGGTCGATGAGGTAGAAGGAGTTGGGGGTCTGATTCTGGATATGAGTTGTACCAGAACCAAAAACTCCATCTTCTTTCTCACAATTGAACTCTATTGGCACACTAAAACTTTGGTAGCTTTGTGGTTGTTGCCCAAAGATGAGAATTTTAGCCAGCTAAAGGGATGCATGGAAGCTTTAGAGATTCAAAAAGCTTACATTCTAGAGATTCTCTCATGGATTACGAATCGGCTTGGTGGGACCTTCACTCCCCTAGAATGACACTACTCTGGTCCAAAATATTCAAATGTCGTTGCCCAAAGGAATGTTTCTACTGCTACTCACCCTCAAGTTTTTCATGATCATTGATGGAAGATGTTTTGGTTTTAGTTTATCTTTTTGTCTTTATTATCTAGACATTCATAAGCTAGCCACAATTAGGCAAAAGTATGAACATTTTCAAACAACTATTTTTTAGTCTTTTAAACTCGTGAACAACTTATTGGCCTGGTTTCCCCTTAAGGGAAGGTTTTTTTGGTTGCCCAAAGACTCTCATGGTCTTCCGGGGGGATCTGTTATGCTCTCTCTGTATATTCTTTTTATATTTAATACAATAGCTACTTACCAACCAAAAAAATATGAGTTCTTATGTTAATGTAAATGTGAAAGAAGAAGTATGAGCCCATTTTGTCAAAGGTCATTAAGGTAGAAATATTTTTGGTATAGATTGTTTTTATGAGTAGAATATAGAATGGACGTTTTTGAAAAAAAAAAGCCCCAATGAATGTCTTTTTGGAATAGTAACATGTATAATTAAACCTCATTAATATAATATGTTTTTCTACAATTATATATAACTAGCAATATATATAAACAATATATGTAATCAAACTCTGACATTTCTTCCAATAAAATACTCCTGATCAAACAAAAATCATGGATGGGTGAATGTATTCAGCTGACAACACTCCAATTAACTTGAAATGCTAAAAAAAAATAAAAAAATAGTTCTAAATACTACATACAACGAAGACAAGGGTCTCGACTTATAAAGAATGAAGAGCGTTTGGTATGAGTCATTCTAACTCAGAAATAAAGAGGCGTTACGGGCATGTATTTATAAAATAAATTACATTTTTGACGTTTATAAAAGGAATGAAATTACGTATTAAGGAGGTATATTTAAAATATATATTTTTAGATTTAAAAGAAATTACAAGAGTGAATCAGATTATACATTTACAAATCCTATATAAAAATTAAATATATTGAAAAATATAATTTTAACATTCTTTACGATAGAAAAATGATTTTTTTAAAACTCAAATATAAAATAACAGTATTTTTAATAAGAAATTAGTTATTTGTATCGGCGTTGTTTTATGACTGGTTATAGGAAATGGCTAGCACATTAATATTGATATCGGATAAGTATATGGTTTGTACGAAGTATAAAAGTTTTTATATATTATATTGAAATGTGTGGTTGGTACAAAGTGCAAAATCACAAATTAAAATTATAATTTGTATTTTATATTTATATTTAATAGTTTAATGTATACAGAGTGTAGATTGATTGGCAAGTGTCGTGTAAATAGAAGGAAACATGTAAAGAAGGTTTCAAGTTTGATTTTCACCCTAATTTCTTGCGGGCTGTGTGGTAGCGGACGGCTATCGACCACGTGTCACACGAGTACGAGAATCGCGAGTTGCCAATTCCCCTAGTAAAAAAAATAGTTTAAAAAAACTAGAATCTATTTTTATTTATGTTAAATTAATGGTAATTGTTTATAATTTATTATTTATTTTAAAAAAATTATAATAACAAAAATAATATATTTATATAATATATTATTATATTTTTTAAGATGGTTAATTAATAGTGTAGTTATAATTTTCATTTATGTTAAATTAATGGTACTTGTTTATAATTTATTTTTCGGATGGGGTGTTATCAACTAAGCCCAACTCCATGTTATTTGGGCACGTCGACATCTCTTCACCCTTCCTCAAGTAAGACAAACGACAACGCCAACTTAATGTGAATCCTCCTCTGCATCATTTTTTTGTTCCTGGCATGGATCTCGTCCATCCTTCGTGCAATGGCCTTGAGGAGAATGAATTGGTCCTGTCAATCCTCCCTCTGCTTAATGATGCCCACACCTACCTTGCCTCTTATCGCTTTGCGCTCTCAGAACCTTCACCAGATTTTCATTCCCTGTTATGTCCGTCTCTGCTTAGATTTATCAGTAGTGCCACCTTTCATGTTATTGCCTAGTCTACCTCTTGTCCTCTTTGGGTTTCTTTCATGCCTCGTGAGAGAGATAGACCTAGACATGCTCACGAAAGTCGCTCTCTTGTTCGCATTTCCACCGCTCACAACTTGGTTCTCCTTGGTTGTAATTGCGCTTGTCATCTGCAAATGGAGCCGTGTCCTGATCTCTCGACCTCCACTGATTTTGAGGAAAACCCCATCCCCACTTCGCCTCCCTCCACCACTCCCATCATCTTTGTCCTCGCCCATGCTCAAGCCTCAAGCTCTAATCCCCTTCCGTCTTTCCACCTTGTTTTCACAGAGGAACAACACAACACTATTCAGACTCTCAAGCGTGACAATGCATAGCAGAAGTTCCGGCAATAACTCATGGAAAAGAGTTTGGATTGATTACTAGATTCTGGAGCGGTTGATCCCAAGCAAAGACGCAATGAGGAGGAACTTCTCCAGGATATCATGGTTCGAAAATGAATAGATTCATCTGAGCATCCCTTTCCTCATAATTATATTTCTAAATAAGTTTTTATGGATTGTTATTTTTTGTTCTTACAGTCATAGTTTGGTCTGCAAGATGGAAGACCCATTCATTTTGCTATAGTTATTTACTCAAATCTTTTATCTCATGTCAAACTTTGTAACTAAGTATTTTTATAGTCACCATAAAATAATACTTTGGAATTTCTTCACCTGGTGGTGGGGCCGGTTTCATCTAATGACAACCTCAACACCAGTGTCATCATTTTGCTATGTAACTTCAGTTTATAACATGTAATATAAAAACTAGCTTACAAAAAAATTGTTTATAATTTATAATTTATTTTAAAAAATTTATAATGACAAAATTAACATATTTATATAACAAATTATTACATTTTTTAAGATTGTTAATTAATAGTGTAGTTATAATTTTGGATGTTTATATATATATATATATATATATATATATGTTTAATTAATTTTAATTAATAATAAAATAAAATTGGAATGAAATTATAATATATTAAATTAAATTAAATTATAAAATTTAAATAGAATTATAATATATTTAATTATATTATATTGATGATGATGATTATTAACATCCACTAAGATCAAATTGGTCTATTGGACTTTAAGAGGGCAAGTGATTACTTGTGATTCTTTAGAATTTTACTTCTGTGCTCGAAAAACATTAAGATAAGTTTTCCAAAATCACCATACTTGTGTTGAGTTAAGAGGTTAGGAAGGTTGGTAGTGTGACAAATATTTTGAAAATGAGATCTATTATGGGTATAGGCCGGACAATCTAAGAGAAAGTTCTTTTCATTTTCAACCTTCTTAGTGTTACAAAGGTGACACACTCTTTCATCCCATGGCGTTTTAGGAATTGACCAACGTCCAGTTTCACTATGGAGCTCGTGAGAATTTGTCCTAATTTTAGCAATGTTTTTTTTTTTCCTTACACTTGGAAAAATAGATAGATAATTTTGATCTTCTAGATTAAGGTTGATTACATCCTTATAATACCTTGATTTTCTTTTTTTCTCTAACTCTTTATCACACCACATTTTCTCTTTAAATTTTGATTTGATTTCTTTTTAATAGTATCTTTATTCTGCAAAATGGTGTTTTCCTTGATTCCCCGGTAGTTTAGCCAAGATCGAGCATCTTTATGCCATCCTTGCTTGATTCGATGGTGGTTATGACTCGATTTTGAAGCAATTTTAGGAAGCCTCTTGTCTTCCATGTTGTTTAACTTGTTCTTATACATTAGGTATCTAGTCATATCCATTCTCTCAATGGGGTAGAGGCTTGTTTCTAAGAGGAGGATGTGATAGGGCGTATTTCCTTTAATTTTGAGATTATAGGTTATAAAATTCTTTTGTATTTACTCTATCTTTCTCCAGGATTCACGAGAGATACTACAGCCCAAGACTTCACATCCATAATGAATAACAGGTGTAAAAAGAGTCTCAAAGAGGAGTTTTTTCTTATCCCAACTCCAAATATCAGCTGATTTACAATTGTTTTCAAGCCCATAATAAGCTTTCCATCCCCCAATAATCTTTTTCTCAATGCTATAATTCCAATTGAGCTTGTGGTGAATATCAATTCCAAGATATTTGTATGAAGTCACTTCCTCCAAGTTGTTGTTGTCATATACAAAGGTATCATAAGGGATCTTATTGGATTTAATAATCATGACCTTAGTCTTATCAGTATTAACAGTCATACCCATATTGGAGCAAAAATCCTTGATGATTCTTAGTTGGTTTCCAAGATCATGGGGACTCCTTTCCATAACAACGATATCATCGGCATAAAGAAGAATATTGATGACTATACCAGTGAGAGTAGGGGCCGACACAACCTATTTTTTCCAAGCAATCTTCTAACTTGTCAATGTATATGCCAAAAAGGGTAGGGGACAAGGGACAACCTTGTTTGACTCTAATATTGCAGTTAATCTCTTTTGACCGGCCCTTAGTGTTTTTAAACTTAGCAATAACGTTATCATACATCCTTATTGTAGCAACCCTAAACTCAAGAGGCACTTTTATCTCTTCCAACTTATTCCAAAGGTTTTTCCTAGGAACCATGTCAAAAGCTTTTCTAAAGTCAACAAAACAACAAAAAAGATTGGTTTTAGTATTGTGGAACTCCTCTGCAATGATCCTAAAGGTAATAAGATGCTCCACAGATGAATGATATGTAGCTCTTTTACTGTGAATTTCTAGCCAAAGGCTAATCTTCTTTTCCAAAATAATTCCATAAAGCTTGGCTAAAATCGGGCTAATCATAATGGTCCTATAATTAGAGGGAATGATTCTATCACCATTTTTAAAAATAGGAACACTGAGGCTTTGTGTCCAGGGTTTAGGGAAGCCCTGCTTGACTGCTAAATTGAAGAGCTTGTCTATGTGAGGGATAAGGATAGGCCCTCTGATTTTAAAAATTCCAGCTTGGTAACATTCAATGTCCTTAGCTTTCCCATTTGCAAGCTGCTTAACCCCGAACTCTATGTCATCTAAAGAAAAATTTATTCCTTTATAGGGACAATAGGAATGGTGTCCATGGAATTAGGGAACTCGTAAAGACTTTTAAGGTAGGAATTCCAGTCCCTTAAGGGAATCCTATTATTTTCTTTAGTATTGCGGTTTAGAATTTGGCTCCAGAACTTCTTAGGATCCAACTTATATAGTTGTGAAAGCTGCTCTTGCCTTTTATTTTATTTTTATAAGTAAGATTGTATAAAAGTCTGTCAAAATCAGGGTTACAAAAAAACATATGTTATTCCAGGCTGTAAACACTAAGCTTCCCCAAGGGGAAACCATCTCAGCCAGCTGAACAATACCAAAGTTTAAGTCTTAAGCTACTGAGCATAAAAATGTATCTACTGACATTAACAAAACCCAAAATTTTGGTCCTTAATATTGACCATCATAACAGTAATAGCCATTGATAGTATCTGATATAGGTGGCTATCATGATGCAAAACCACATTCACACACATAGCATAATAACAACGACACATGGACATATCACGTAGTGGGGTTGTAATCTTTCCACGCGTCCGGGAAGAAGGCGTCGGGTGTAGAGTCCTCGAGAGGAGTCGGCTCCTCCTCGACTGGTGTCTCGTCCAGTTGCATGGTGTCCTCCGGCTGGGTTGGTGGCATGTTCTCCTCCTGGCCTGGTGCTTCGTGCTCCGAAGTCCCCAGTGGGGGAGCTGGTGCCAATATTGGTGTCACAACTTCTTCAGCTTGAGCTTCTTCTGCTAGGGGGTGATGGGCACCCTGCATTGCTGAGAGCAGGTGCAAGAATTGTGATGCCTTGCCGTCCAAAATCTCTAGGCAGAACCGAAGGTCATCCAAGTCCCATCACAAGTCAAAGACCAGGCCTTGCAACAGTGCGAGGCCGGTTTGCAATTCAGAATCTGGGTTTGCACTAGAGTCAACTCATGAGAAAGGTTGTTGTCGTGAGTTCTAGCTTTCCTGGAGTGACTAGAAAGCCAAGCAGGCCGGTGAATTAGGGGGAGCCAATGGACCTGGGTACGAAGCAGAGCCCGAGTTTCCTGGAGGTACTGGGACGAATCCCAGTGAGGTCGTCGAGACATCAAGCCATTCCATCCTGTAGGCAAATGATGAAGAAAGGGGCGGGAGGTTGGCTAGAGTATGAGTCGACTGCGCCAAGGAGGAGGACGAGGTGGCTGACGAGGAGGAGGAACTGTGGGAGGGTGCAGGTAGAGGGCGGAGTGCCAAACAAGGTCGACTAGGTTGTCATGCCGAACCTCGTTTAGACTTTCCTTGCTGCCTTGGCATCTCTGAAACACCAGGAGGGTGAAAACGACTAGGAGTGAGCGACAACAAACCAAAGAGAAGTTGGGCAAGAGGCCGAGCTCTAGAGAAATCAACTGAGACAGAATGAGGCATTCAGAGCATCTGGTGCAGTTCAAATAACCCGAGTAGCTGGTGCGATTCATTAATCGTCCACATGCGCAGAGTAAAGGTCGAACCATGGCGCTAGTCCATCGAAGGCACAAAAAGGCAGATCAGGGTGCACTGAGAGTAATGGTGCCCTGACTCATGCATGGTAGTATTAAAGTCATTAAGGTGGCGAGAGGGAGAGGCACACATCCTTCACATGGTTGGCGCCATGGTGGCTCTCTCTTGGCTGCTCCGCTAGATGCGTGTTGTCCACTATCACCCCATCCGAGGAGTTGTCGATGAATAGAGATTTTGTCTGGCATCTCTGAAAGATAGGGTGCATCTGGTGGGTGGGGGCCTGTCAGAGAAGATACGGTCCCTTCCTTTCTGCCCCAATATTAGCTAGGTCTTCCGCAATCTGATTAGGTTTTCTTCTCACATGGGAAGGGATGAGAGCATGGCCGGGTTGCAGAAGAGTTACAATTTTCCTTAACCCCCGAGAGAGGCGCCAACAGGGTGAAACTTTCTCTGAGTCTACTTCGTTCGGGATTTTCAAGAAAAGATTGAGAATGACTTGAGAGTCTCCTTCCACTGTGAGCTTGTGATAGTTATGTTCTATGGCTAATTGAATCCCTCTTGTTAGCCCCCAAAGTTTTGCTACATTGTTGGTAGTGTGGCCTAAATTTCCCACAGTGAGGAGGTGGATGTTCCCCTGATGATTGCAAAAAAACGCACCAAAATCTTCCGTTCCTGGGTTCCCTTTGGATGCTCCATCAAAATTTAGCTTGATAAAGTCCAACGGGAGGGACTATCCCCTCGAGGAGGAGGAGGAGGGAGCATACTTTGGTTCTTATTGAGTTTCCAGTTATTCATAATTCTTTGTTCCTGGGTATGGCATGTTAAGTCCGCCTCAGACCATTGCTACAAGCTAATTATTTCTGTTATATTGCGAAAAATATGGGTCCAACCGTAATGCCAGTTACTCTGGGTGTTCCTGAAGATTTGGAAATTTCTTTCCTTCCAAAGTTGCCAAAGGATGAAACCAGGGAGCAGTTGCCAGATGCGATTTAGAACTGGTGATTGAAAATTCTTGTCTCTCCAAGCTTCCATGGTGTTGCTGATACTATCCCTTTTGCGATCCGAGGTGTGCATAATGGTTGCGCAATGGTCTCAAACTTTAGCATTGTAGGGGCAGGTGTTAAGAAGGTGATTCATGGTTTCAGCCTCCGTCGGGAAAATATGGCAAATAGAAGGTCCTGTAAAGCCCCTTTTGGTTAGATTGTCCCAGGTGAGAATGTTTCTGTGTGCCACCAACCAAAGGAATATGCTAATTTTTTGCCAGTGTTTCAGAGACCAAATTTTACGCTAGACTTCCCTTGGGGGAGGGGGATTGAGATTGGCCTTTATGGCATATGCCTCTTTGATGTTAAAAGTTCCCCTTGGAGAGATTCCCCATCGAAGGATGTCCTCACCTTGCAGGATAGGAATTTTTTCGTTTGTCGATCATGTTGTACCAAGGTTGAAGGTCCACCTGTGCTTCGACGTGTAGGTCCTCTTTATTGGACTTACAACATCTCCATACAGAATTCATGGGGTTGACCCTCCAGTAATCTGCCACTCTTGTCAAACCTGCTTGAATTGTTGGGGGGCAGAAGGTAACAACCCAGTCCTCTTGTGATAAAACCGGGAGTTTCTGCCAAGAATCATTCCAGAAAAGGGTTGTCTGACCATTCTATATTTCCTAGAAAGCGTGATTGACTACCAGGTGGCGATTTTTCCTAGTAGCTGTCCAAATCAGGGATCCCGAGGTATCTTCGTTCCAGCGAATGAGGCTTCTTTCTGTTGCGTTGGGAGTATACTTCCTTCGCCAAATCCTGGCCTAGAGGTCTTGAGGTCTCTTCAACCATCTCCACCAGATCTTGGCATTGAGTACTTTATTCATAGTAGAGGGATCTCTGATTCCCAGACCCCCTTGAGGCTTAGGACGACAGAGATTTTACTAGCTAATCAGAGAGAATTTCTTCCCCTCTTTGAGTCCCTGCCAGAGAAAGTTTCTTTGCAGGGCTTTGATGGCATTAAGAATGAAGTTTGGGGCCGCGAGAGCCAAGAAAGCATAGACAGGTAGAGCTTGCAGAACTGATCTGAGGAGGATGAGGCGACTGGGGAGGTTGAGAGCTCGATAGGTCCAAAAGGAGAGTCTTTTCGAAAAAGAAGTGAGGAGGCTTTCCCAGGAGCTATTTCTGAGGGATTTATCTAGGAGGGGGATGTCGATGTACTTGGACGGAAGGGAGCTTCGAGTGAAACCTAAAATATCTGAGATGTGGAGTTGAATCGGCACTGGAGTGTTGAAAAAGAAGATCTGGGATTTGTCCTTGTTTATGTCCATCCCCGAGGCCTTACATAAGGTGTGGGTGATAGAGAGAAAAGTATGGGCCTCTTGGACTGTGGGGGAACCCATCATCAGAGTATCATCCACGAATTGGATGTGTGAGATCGAGTGGTTGATGCCATGCAGGGGCAACCCTTTTATCATTTTGTTTGCTACCGCAACCTGAATGGAGCGACTGAGGCCTTCAGCCAAGATGATGAAGAGGAAAGGGGTGAGGGGGTCCCCCTGCCTGATTCCTCTAGAGGGGGAGAAAGGGCGTGAAGGAACTCCATTGATAAGGATTGAGAAGAAGGTCGAGGAGGTGAGGTCTAGGATCCAGTGTACCCAGGAGGGGTCGAAACCAAAGGCGAGAAGCATCGCGCGCATGTAGTCCCAGCTTAACTTATCAAAAGCTTTGGAGAGATCCAGTTTTAAGAGCATACCTGGAGTTTGGGTCTTCTGAAGAGAGTGGATGACTTCATGTGTGAGGATGATGTTGTCCAAGATCTTTCTGTCTTCCACGTACCATGATTGTTCTGGTGAGATGATGAAGGGAAGGAGAGGCTTGAGTCACCTTGCTATCACCTTGGTTAGGAGCTTGTAGATGATGTTACAAAGGGTGATCAGCCGAAACTGCTTAGGATGGATGACACTCTCTTCTTTGGGGATGAGGGTAAGGAAAGTGGCGTTGAGGGCCAGGAGGACTTGACCTGAAATTCTGGAGTCTTCAATGATCTCCCATACTTCCTCTCTGAGCATTGGCCAACAATGATGAAAGAAGTCTGACGTGAAGCCATCTGGCCTCGGGGATTTTCCCTTGGGGGTGTCCTGGGGAGCCTGGTCAACTTCTTCGAGCGTGATGGGTCAAACCAGGGCCGCGTTCTGTTCCTCAGAGATTATAGAGGGTATGTGCTGCATGATATGGGCAATCGCTTGAGTTATGTCCCTCCGAGGCTCCGACAAAAGGTTTTGATAATAGGAGACCGACTCTTCTTCCAGCTCCTCATGAGTGTGCCTAATTTTCCCATTATCTGAGATAAGTTGAGTGATGTGATTATCATGCCTTCTTTGGATGGTGGACCTATGGAAAAACTTGGTGTTTCTGTCACCCTCTTTGAGCCATTGGATGCAGGACTTTTTCCTCCACAAGATTTCTTCTTGGGCTTTTCTTTACTTCAGCTTTTGGCTTATTGCCTCTTCCTGCAACTTGAGGGGTTCAGAAAGACCCGTATCCATTATTTGGCTTTGAACGATGCTCGTTTTCTCCGCTAGTTGTCTTTGGGCCTCAAATATGTTGCCAAAAGTTTGCTTGTTCCAAGTTTTGAGCTTTGGTTTGAAGTTCTTGAGTTTCTGTTGAAACCTGTACATCTTGGAACTGTTGGACACTGCAACCTCCTTCCACCAAGCGTGAGCATTCTGCTGGAAGTCAGGGTGGTTGAGCCAAAACTTGTCTAGTTTGAAGGGTTTTCTCCCTGGAGTTGTCGGGATGTCCAGCGAGATTTGGATGGGCCAATGATCAGATCCGTGGAAGTCAAGGATATTGGCTTCCAAGGTTGTACCCTCCAGCATGAGTGAGTATGAGAGGAGGAAGTTATCCAGTCTATAGGCTATTTGGTGGGAGCCTATTCTACGATTTGTCCAGGTGAAGGTGCCATTGGAGGTGTTTGGGTCCACGAGACTTAGGTTATTGATTAGGTGTTGAAAGTCCTTCGAATCTGCTTCAAGATGACATGTTCCTCCCCTCTTTTCATCCAGGTTGCATATCATGTTAAAATATCCTCCCAGGATCCATCTACTTCCCGTGGTTAGAGTTGCTTGATATTCCAGGCTACATAGGAAGGCAGATTTGTCCATTGAGTTGGCAGGTCCATAGACATTGGTTAAATGACCTAGCTTGTTGGAGTCGATGAGTCGGTAGGCTGTCGAGATGGACCATTTGGTTGTGAAGAAGTTGTCCATAGTGACCGAGTTGGGGTTCCAAAGGATAGCCAACCCGCCTACTGCTCACATGGCTTATGTAGAGATGCCTTTCCCTTGCTTCTAGCAGTTGGGAAGGATCTTGTCCATCTCTTCTATGGCACATTTTGTTTCCTGAAGCAGCATTATGTCTGGTTTTTCTGGAATGATCATATCCTGTAATAATCTCTGTTTACTATGACCATTGAGTCCCCATATATTCCAGGAGATTATCTTCACGAGGAGGAAGGCGGGGGGGAGGGGTGAGAAACTATCATATATTAGATGTATCTAACCTAAGTTAACCATGAAGTGTCATATCTACTGGATGAGCTTGTTGGTGGATTTCCTTCCTCTTTTCTTTTCATTTTTATGAGATTTGTGTTGTTCCTTCTGCGTGTTTCCCTGGATTCCTAAGCCTGCATTGGATCTAGCGGTAGAGCCGACAGAAGAGTTGAGGAATATCTTGTACAATTTTCTCAGTTGATCAGGGGGGATGGTATAGAGTTTGTGACGCCTGTAGACGTGCTCCAGGTCTACTCCTGCTAGATCTTGCTCATCTAGTTCCATTTCCACATCTCCGTCTTTTGCCTCTGAGGGGTCCAGGGATGCAGCAATGGAGTTGGTTGTGGAGATGATTGGGGTTTTAGTAACAACCCTAGTTGAAAATATGATTAGGGATTATTAAGTAAAATTAATTAGGTAATTAATTGTCCTAACATGGTTTTAATTAAACAAAAATTGGCATAACGATATTAATTAAATATTTATTAATTAATTGTTATAACTTTTGATTAATTAATTAATTAATTACAGATCACATTCAATGACATGGGTAATAAATTTAAGAGGGTTAATAATTTTAATTTGTTTAATTAAATGATTTACGTATGCGGGAGGGGATCAAACATTAAATATAAGGATAAGATACTAATAAGGGGATAAGACATTAAATATAGGGATAAGATAATAATGAAGGGATAATATATTAATGAGCGGGAAGAGAGTCGGGGAGGGGAATATGACGAGAGGATTATTTTGGAGGAGGGGGAATGATTGGAAGGGGGGAAGATTGTATGTCGGAGGTGCTTATTTTTTTGGTGTGGGGAGTTTGTTTTATGGGTTTTTGGGTGAACCAGTAGCAGGGGGCACCGGTTTGCTGGGGGTTTTGGGCACGGGGCCCAGGATATCCTTACGGTATCCTAGAGCTAGGGAGCCGGATAGGCTGCTCCTAGATGGCAGGGAGGAAACACGGTTTTGGGTAGTGTTTGACACAGTTTCAACTTCAACATTGGACCAACCCAAGCAACGAGATTTAGCATCAGAAGCAGGGATTTTTAATTATGAATGGTTGAGTTATTTCATGCTGTAGATAGATTTTAATCCCTGCTAAATATTTTGTTTATATGCTAGTGATTGAATTATTTATATAAATTGAAATGAATTATATGTTAAATTTTATGTAATTTTGTATTTTACAATCTCTACACATGGTATCAGAGCCCTAGTTCAAAATCTGGAGCCAAGGGCCTACCCACCTACCCAAACCCTTAATTAGATGAAAATCCAAGCTCCAACTCTAGCCCCACCTAACCTGCAAGCCAAGCACATAATTTTTAACACAAATATAAAAATAAATGACATACATATTGAAAATGTAAAGGAAGCAGAGGCCTTATAATTACCAATAGAGCTTTTGGATGCACTGCTATGATCCCAACAACACCAGCTTTGTTAAATTATTCCATGAGTATGAACGAATTTATGTACAAGAACAAGTTCATAGGAATCTTTGGCACTGGACATTAGAGTTTAAATTCTGCTTCCTGTATACCCAAACAGAAGTTAATAGTTGTCAAAAAAAAAATTATGGCACAATACATTAACAACAATGAAGATAAAGACAACTCTCCCCATTAGCACCATCAAGGAATCTTCAGAACAAAGAAACATACATAAGGTCAGTCCAGTCACGAGTGTTCAAACTTCAAAGGAAATTGCATTCATCAAGTAGGACAACAGTCAAACCTGATGGGAGAGAGATATCCTCAATTTTTATACAAAAAAAAAAACTACTAAGTCCAAAGACCACACGCACAATGGACCCATCCAATGACTTCCAAAAGAGGAAACTCCAAAACCTAAAAATGGTTAAATAGAATTATCAGGTAACATTTCTGAAAGTTTCAAATGATCTTTGAAAGGTGCTCAATAA
>ML866039.1:4658-16930 GCA_009831015.1 Picea engelmannii | reverse complement strand
TATCACTCTACTCCGGTAACCAATTCTTTTTAAAAACCTGATCTACATCCCAAGTTCAGACGAGACTTCCCAATTAAAAACATATAATCTTCTTCTTTTGATGCAAGTTGATAGCCGCAAGATCTGTTGGGTCTCCTAGAACTATTTTGATTGTCTTAAAGCACGCCTGAAATTAGTAGCGGGAAAGGGAAAGTCATGAAAGGGACTACGGCTAAGTTTAAAAAGAGTATCTGAGTTTGAAAAAATATTTTCAAGGAAAAAGATGAAGTCTCTTTCCCCCTTCGATACCCTGTTCTCAGGAACCTTTTCGCCTGATTGAAGATATTGACTTCATTCACCCAATATTGGCACGTGGTCTACTTTTCTTCCCACCTTACAAGAAAGCGGGATCCCTAGTTGGAGCCTATGTTGGAGCCGCCTTTGGAGTCTATAAAAACTATGCTAAAACACTCAGGCATGGACGATCCAGTCGAGGGTTGTTATGTTGTTGTAATGTAGGTTTGATTATAGTGGTATCGTGACCAATTTTAGTCAACTCCCTTTTTATCTTTTTCCCTCTTACACTGAATGGCTCAGGCATGGAGGATCTGGTCGAGTTGTTGTAGCTGCATGGTGATGTAGGTTTAATCATTGTGTTGTTGTGACTGTGTTGTTTGGACATATTTCAGTGACTGAAGCTTGAACTCAAGAGTGATCTCGAGTCTGACTTTTTCTTCTCCAAGCTACTTGAAAGCTGGATGCCCATAGCAGTCTTTTTCACCTTCCTTACTAAGTCTTCCCTCTTCTCACACTTAATCTCAACTCACTGATTGAATTTAATGTGGCCCTCACTTCCCTGTGCATTTCTTGTCCAGTTTTGTGTTGAACATCATTCATATATTGAGTTTTGTCCATTGACCTCCACTCATATAAGACCAACATCCACCAAAAAATTTGATGGGTATTGGTCTTATCCTCCCACAATCTGAGGGTGACTCTCAGTGCTAACATTCATGGCATCGTTTTCGGGGAATGAATTGAAGACATTTCCCTGGGTAAGAACGATAAAGAAAATTTGATTCTGAAGGTGAATTAGATATCAGTGACTTGAATATTGCATCTTGCACCTGGCGACTCCACTGTTTCAGTCATGGCTCTGAAAGGTAGACACACGAGGTCTACTCCACAACTACCTCTGGCTACACCTGAAGCTGACCCAGATAAGATTATCAAGAAAGGAAATCTTTCTCAAGAAGGATTTTAGTCGCTATCCCGGATTGAAAATTTCCCTGGGAGAACAACAACGATTAGATCTGGTCTTTGATGGTGAACAAAGACCAAACACTTTCAAACTGCATATCATTCACCTGACAACTCCATGTTTAAAGAATCTAGTGGCAACTCCATAGTTTTAAGAAGTCATATTTTCATATGGAAGCCATTTTGGCTTGAAGGTTTGCTCCTTTCAATTTCTACGTTGTTCTTGGTTTTCCAAATGTTGTTCCTACTATTGATGAGTGGGGTGATTTTTTGCCCATATTTAGAGAATGTAAATATGACAACCCTGTCAAGCATCTCCGTGAGTTTCATGAACTCATGCATCAGTGGGAGATACATAATGAGGATGTATTATTGAAGATGTTCATGTACTCATTAGTGAGAGATGCTCATGAGTGGTATCACTCCTTTCCCCCTGCTAGCATCTCCTCCCTAGAACAGTTTCATGCATCTTTCAATGATCACTATCAAAGGTATTATTCCTCTGAGTTAATCTGTCATAAATTTTGTGAGGAGTATAGAGATGGCGTTCGGGATACAGTCTTTTCTTGCGAAAGCTGTGAGGATGAGGGACATCCCCCGGAGGAGCTGATGGAGCTGATACGATCACTTTCAGCAAGAATAGAGGAATTGAAGGCAAATTTTGCTCGTCGCTCTTACGAAGAAAATACAGAGGATATTCCAGTCCTAGAAACAGATGTTATTGGTAGCCCTGCTTATGATGAATAAGTCATGTCAGATACTGACCAAGAACAAACGATTGTTGATGGATATCCCAGCGAAGATGATAGAGAGCAGAGTTTCTCTATGGTTCCTATTTTTTATGATTGTGAATCTGACCCTGGGGAGAACCATGAAGGAGAAAAGGGGGAGCCACATCTCTCAGCTATCTTGGTTCTGATATTTTCCCCTTTCAATTTCTCATCCATAGCTAGTTATCCACATCCAGTGCCGGATAGAAATGAATGGGATGATTATCTTCCGAGATTCAGAGGAAGCGAGCATGATGATCCCGGTAAGCACTTATTCAATTTTCATAGATGCATGCTTGAGCATGAATTTGTTCATGAGGATGTCTTGATCAAGAAGTTCAAATTTTCTTTGGATGGAGATGCTCATGAATGGTGCAAATCTCTCCCTGCGGCTAGTATCCATTATTTGAAGTATAAATTCACGATGCTTTCAATGCATATTACAAGAAGAGTTACATGTCTCATCTTATTTTGGGTCATTGTTGTAAGAAGTATGCATTCTACATCCAGCAGATGATAGAGTCTTTCTCGTGTGATGAGTCTAGTGAAGATTTGATTAAAAGAGAAAGTAAGGACAAAAGAGAGTATTTTGCAGTTGTGGATGAAAGATTTTCTCTTTCTATTTCCCAAGAAGAAGGCCTTCTAGATTAGATTGATGATAGCGTTGATGATTGCATATCCATAGATGCATTATATTCTACGCATGGTACACATGTTGTCTCAAATTTAAAAACTCATTCAGAGGGAGTTCTTCTACCCTTATAGGCCTCAACTCTTCATTGAAGATCCATCCTGCATCAATATTTCCCTGAGTCGACTGCAAGGGAGTAACTGATATGATAGGTTCTCCGATCTGTTTCATTGATTTTCCCGGAGTAGTAACCAGACTCTACTTCTTCGGCGGGTCGGGAGTCTTTAACTCTGTTTTTGGACTCTTAGTTTTCTCTCCCTCGTCCTGGTGTTTTTCTTGATCGGGAGTCGCATCCTTAGAGCCTTCGGCATTTCTTTGTTTCGCCTCGACCGTACTCGAACTCTCACCCCACAACACTGAGGGAAGACAACTGCGTCGATGTTCCTAGAACTTTAGAACATCGGCTCTTTCCTCGGGTGCCAAGGTTTGTATCCGAGCTAGAATCTCGACATAGGACCTTGTGCCTCAGAAAATGTCATCCGAGGGTGAATTCTCGTGCTCAAATCTCTTGAGCCCGCAACTGGCCAAATGATTGCTCATGACCCTTTGCGGATTGTGCTTCTTGTATTCAATGAGGACCAAATTTAGGTCTTCCAGGGCTGCTGCCTCAGCTTTGGCATGCCCAAAATCTAATAAAGAATATGAATTTAAATGAACAGGAAAAGGTGGCCATACCTTCTTTGAGTATCCCTTAAGCTCCTTGCTTATACCACCGATTACTGTTTGTCTGGCAACCTCATGACAAGCCATCTTGTCGGGAATGAACAATGACAATGCATGCAGGGGAACARAAGCCCTGAAAACTCTGAGGTATGAAAATTTGGCTTCTATATACCAGTTTGCTATGCTGCTCAGATTTKTTACTATATTGTCCGAGATCCTGGGTGGCGGGTGATCGAAAATAGTGACATACAGAGGCACCATCACCCAATTGAAGATTTCATATACGAAATTTGCCACTTTGTTTTCCCATAATTTTGAATGATAGACATGTATGGGCTCGTCTTCTGCTGGAGTCCAACTCCAGCTCATTAAGGGAAATGGTGTCAAAAAACAAACGACATCCATAATGTATGCAGACATAAAAAATGAAGCAATTTTTCCGCTTTCTTTTTGCGCCTGATACTCTGTGACCCGACTGGTCAGTCTGTCAGATAACATCTTCGCCCAGTCGAAGGAACAACCTTCGGCGACTCGAAACATTAGAGGTACCCATGGAAGAAAGAAATGTGAGGTGTACTCTCTCTCGTATAACCTGCATGTCATCATGGCTACATACTTGTACTGTGGTTCTAAAGAAGCTATTGAATGTACACCATGACTGTCTACCCTAAACTTCGCAGCACGCGAAACCCAATCCTTTATTAAGCTAGACATGGTTTTATCATACTGCAAACATTCCTTCTGTTTGAATTCATCTAAGAATTCAACGCCATATGTAAAGTCGGACGCTGTGGGCAACTTATACATGGCTTGTAGATGTTCAGGCCTGAACGTCCCGATGGTGACCTTCTGCTCATTCATGATGGTTCTGGTTGGTATGTCCACATGGTCCAATGCCCATCAGACCATATCATAATATGGCAGTAGTCGTGGTCTGGCTGCTACTTTGTGCATTCCGGATTGGATGACGATCTTATACTTGGTGGTTATATCATCTTTTTCATTGTCGCTGGAATCATCGGAATAATCCACCAATTCAACCTGCAGAACATCGGAAACGAAGGACTAATTTGGGACAGAGTCGACACTTCGAGGTGAAGTATCAGCAACGTGGTCCGAGCCTTGTCCCGAAACCTCAACACTGGCTTTGGATTCTTTTCGCGGAGCCATGGCTGGAGATTGTGCTTTAGCTCTTCTGCGATAGAAATACGTATACATACAAAAGTTAGCTTGCTCAGAGATAATGTGCTCTACGGAATGTAGAAATGAATTTGTTATAATGCATAACAACTCTTATATATATTCGAAAAATTGGTACCTTTCATAACAGGTCTGTCAAATCGTGTTTAAAAATAACTTTAGCCATAAAAATCCGATCTTTATTCATCGATTTGCCCTATTTCCTCATTAATGTCATAAATTTTGGCGGTTTGAAATGTCAGTTGGTGTGTGGAAAGAATAAGGTTACCTCGTAAATCATGCAAGCATCGAAACATGGGATATGTATTGATTTAGCTTAATTAATCCGGTTTTACAAACGTTAATTAATCTTTCGCCACTCGTTGTATTGGGAAGTTTTCTTTAACCTTTTGAACCTCTAACCCCCAAAATTGTGATGATTGATTTTGACTAATAAAAAACATAATCATGATTAGGAGCTTAATTAATTTCATGATTATTTATATTCGCCGTATCGCGACTCAGAGCTTCGAAGGTAAGATTCCGGGAAGTTTGCATGCCGAGCTGCAAAACTGCGAGATCATGATAATACGAATTAATTAAAAGGGAAGATAAACTTGAATTATGTGATTAATTAATTATGATCATACCCTTATCGTGATTTCGCGAGTTGGGGTTTAGACATCATAACTTAAAAAAAAGAAAACGTCGAGTGGCGAATTGCCGACAGAACGTTACCATGGTTTAGCTTTTACTTTTAACCTTGACACGGGTTACTAAAATAAGGACTTCTTGTTCTCGGCTATCAGGGCTACGACAACAAACTTTTGGGTTTGGTGAATGCCGAGGTGCGAAAACCCGGTGAGGTTTAATCATGATTTAGGGAAAACTTTACTCTCATTACTACCCTGGGTGAAAAATTAAAACGATTTCGCCATTTCGTAGCTTGGGACCTGTGAACTACGTGATTTATAGCATCCGAACTACGAGATCCCGAGGTAGAAAAAAGAAAAGGAAACATTTTTACGAAAGGTAGGGCTCGCCTCGAGAATACAGTAATCATCGTTGCTCACGTGATAAAGCTTCAGAGACTTTGAAGCCATAGAGGTAAAATACAAAAACCATCTTTCGATTTCGAGCATTAAGAATGAAATTTGTAACGGGCTAGAAAAACAAAGGCGGCTCCAACATAGGCTCCAACTAGGGATCCCGCTTTCTTGTAAGGCAGGAAGAACAGTAGACCACGTGCCAATATTGGGTGAATGGAGTCAATAGCTTCAATCAGGCGAAAAGGTTCCTGAGAACAGGGTATCGAAGGGGGAAAGAGACTTCATTTTTTTCCTTGAAAAGATTTTTTCAAACTTAGATACTTTTTTTAAACTTAGCCGTAGTCCCTTTCATGACTTTCCCTTTCCCGCTACTAATTTCAGGCCTACTTTAAGACAATCAAAACAGTTCTAGGAGATCCAACAGATATTGCGGCTATCAGCTTGCATCAAAAGAAGAAGATTATATATTTTTAATTGGGAAGTCTCGTCTGAACTTGGGATACAGATCAGGTTTTTAAAAAGAATTGGTTACCGGAGTAGAGTGATATTCATGTATAACAGCCTTACAGATATCTCAGATATTGCTTCACTGCCAGCGAGCCTGGTCAGTACCCCGGTGAAGTTATCTGGCCCCTTTTACTGAATTTCCTTTCACCACTTTGGAATATATTCATGCATTTAAATGCTGAGACGAGGGAAATCATTTCTGGATTTCCTTTCATTGTCTCTTGGACTAGGTGGGGACAATCATTTTTGAATTTCCTCTCACCACTTGTCTTATAATTTGCTTTTAGAGCACGAATATGGGGGCAATTAGTTTGTATCAGGGCTGATATCTGTGTAATATTTTGCATTATAGGTCTGTCAACTTACTTTGATTACTCGGAACCAACTTTCCCTTGACCTTCACAACACCTTCGTTCATAGGGAAAAAAGGGGAAATAACTTTCTTAGGGCATTCTAAATGAGCAAGCTTCAATCCTCCAATGTCGTTGAAAAACCTAGGAAAGTTAGGATCACTTTAAATGTTCCTTCGTTTAGCAGGGGATCTAGAAGTTGTGAAGACCTGCTTTCTTTCCACAATCTGCTTTGAAGCTCACGAGGTTGAAATGAAAAATCTTATCCCTTCCTATATGAAACGGAAAGATGGTGACTTTTTTTTTTTTTAAACCGAAAACCCGAAGATAGAAAGGATGCCAGGTAGTGACTTACTGACTGAAAATACAGAGATCAAAAGTTCAAAACTGACTCTTAGGGATGTTTTTGGGTATGACTATCAAGTCCAAGTCACAACCAATGAGTCCTACCATGCATGGGTTAGCTCTAAATGAGTCCATGATCATGCATCACACTTCTTTGTGCTCCATTATAAGCTTTGGTAGGATATTCTTTTTGTCCCATCTTTTGGGTCATATGGGATTTTCTTGTACACAGAGTTGTCAGGGCAATTAATATCACATAATTTGGTTAAACATGTATCATGATGCTAGGCTACAGGGGAGTGCCCCCCACCCTCCTAGCACATAGTTCCTGAAGCACACTTCTAGAGGGAGTGTTTAGGAAGCACCCTTGGGAGTGTGCTTCCTAAACACTCCCTTATGCGAATGTGCTCCCTTCAAAATAAATATGCTCCTTGACAATTTCGGGAGCGCTCCCAAGAGCAAAAAAATGCTCCCTCGACGCTCACACATGATGATGTGAAATTAACAATTTTTTTGGTGTTTGGGAACCAAGTCAAGGTTCCAAATGGTTTCAAAAGGCATGTGTAGGGTTTGTTAGGATTAAAGCACTCACTCACTCCATTTTTCTTTCATTCTATTCCTCATTTGATTCATCTTTGCTAGGAGGGTTTTGAGTGGGCTTCTTGTTAGTTCTTGAGGAGATTGAAGGGAGATTGGAGAGCTTGGAAGGAAGATTGAAGGTTTCCATACAGATATTGGAGAGCTTGGAAGGGAGATTGAAGGTTGCCATAGTCATATTCAACCACCATTGGGGAGCTAAAGAGGTAGGCTCTAAGGCCCATTGTTGTTTTTAATTTTTTTTTCCACGTGTTGAATATTTGAATGTTTTCTTCTCCTACTCTTTCTCATTTATTCTCCATCATTATATTGTAGGTAACAAGTTATCATCAAGATTCAACAAGCATGATGGGTATGTTTATGTGGTATATCATTTTGGTTCCATTTTTTTATTATGATGGTGGTGTTGGGAGCTGGAGGATGTCAAAATACCCATGATAGTGAGGAAGAAATAGAAGTAGGAAAAACATACCATGGAAAGGAGGAAGAAATGGAAGGGGATGGTTAAAATGAAAATGATAATGATGATGCACAAAAATCCAAAGAGATATTAACTCCCTCGTGGAAGTATGTGACAAGGCTTGGGGGAGGGAAAGGGGGTGGAACCACAAAATTTACRTGCCACCATTGTCATAAAACTTATATRGGTTCCTATACTCATGAGAAAAAGCATCTATGTGGGATTATGTCATGGGATTAARGTAAGACTATARGAGTCAAACCTTGTGTGAAAATGCCACCCAAAGACAAAATCAAATACCAAAAGGAAGAGGAGGCATCACAAAACAAATCCAAAAATCAAGGGTTGAACATGAGAGTTCATAAAGGATGTTCAATGGTTGATCCCCATCCCCCCCATGCTAGTGGATTCTCGCCTTCACATTTAGAGTATAGAACAATATCAGATTTCCTTGACCAATGTTGTAGGGATGACGTGGATGAAAAAAATTTCAGGTTTCTCTATGCATGTAGTGTACCATTCAATGTTCTTTGCTCACCTTGTATGCATGAAATGTTACAAGCCACCAATGGTGCTCCTAAAGGATACAAGAGCCCCGGGTATGACAAAGTTAGAACCTTGGGACTTGACAAGGAAAGAGCCAAAATCCATGGTGCTCTATGAAAATTAACAAATGCTTGGAACCATTCGGGGGTATCAATTGTATATGATGGTTGGATTGATCCATATTGGATCATTCTATTGTTTGTCATCTATCTCAGTACTTTCTAGGTGGAAAATTGGAGGATTAAGCTTGCAGGGTCGTTTCGGCGACAGGTACAAATTTGGAAATTTGGGTCCAAAAAATCGTTTGAAATCTTTCAGAACCATTTTGAGGCATCAAATGACACTTTTTTTGGTCCAAGCCTGAAGATTATATATTCTACACATCAATACCTTTCCAATGATGCAGACTGTTCATCAATCAGAGTTCTTATGAGAAAGTTATGCCTCTCGCAAGCTGACCTACCATATTGATCACCATGGTGCAAGTGGATGCCTCATCAGCCTCCATTACTTAGACATGTGGGGCTAGCCACGTAGTGGATTTTATAAGAACATTCTATAAGGTCCAAAACCTTATGACAATTGAAGGTTGAGGAAGTCAAAACCCTACCCTTAGATGGCTATCGAGCTATGTTAAATACTAGGCCATTAGGGGAAGGGGTTCCATTCTTTTGCAATGTATCTTGTTCCATAACTCAACAAAACATATGAGAGTGGTATTATGTGAGGATAACAGAGGAGGAGAGATTATGTAGCATCCATATAGGCCACAGTTCAAAGGCAACTCCACAGAGAGTGCCTCTTTCTTTGTAAATGCATCATTTCTATACCATAGAAAAGAGAGCATAGTAGCCTCACCTTCTAGTTGGGTTTTCTCCCGTATTGGGTTTCCCAGGTCATATCTTGTGTTTATTTGTGGATGGTGTGATTTTATTTTATCGTTCTCTATTTTCCGCATTTTATCTATTTCATGCATAAGTAGAAATATCAATAACTAAATATTCTGGAAATCTAAAGGAAAAATAACCTTAATAATAAAGATTTCAGTTATTTATCAGATCTGTTGTGATAGATTGTTCTAGTGGAATATCCATGATACTTTATAGATCATGGACAACTATTAAAGGTAGATCATTGATAAATATTATTGGTGTGCCTACTCGTGGTGTGGTCGTCCTTTCAACCCATGACTACTTAGATTGCTGCGAGATTGGTATTAATATTGCAGAAGCCTTGATTAAAACCATTCAAGAGATTGGGCCCTACAATGTCATTGAAGTCATCACTGACAATGCTACTAATTGTAAGGAAACAAGAGCAATCATTGAGGATAGGTACCCCAATATATTTTGGTCAGAGTGTTTGGTTCACACAATGAACCTTTTGATGCATGATATTGTTAAAATGAAGGACCATGATTATAGATGGATTGTTGGGTTTGTACACGAGAGGGAAGAAGATGATAAAATATGTCACCAATCATACCATGTCCCACTTCATTTTCTGCAATCACTCCAAGTTGGAGTTACTAAAGATTGCAGAGACTAGATTTGCTAGCTATTATCTCACTTTCAAGTGCCTTTTGAAGGTAATAGAGGCATTGGCTAGTATGGTCTCAAGTGATTCATGGCAGGATCTGGAAGACATGGCTACATCCGCATTTGATAGACATGAATCTCAGGAGCTAGAGGGCACAATGCTTGATGGGTCAGTTTTGACAACATGTTAGGTATATTCTATAGTTTACCAAACCCATTTACCATATGATTCAATTTTTAGATACATGTCAACCGATGATTGGGGAGGTGTATGAGCAGATGGACAACATGCTATGTCAAATCAAAGGCATTTTTGAGTGGAGGGATGCGATCTTGTATGATCATATCCATAAACATGTGTTCAAAAGGTGGGATAATTTGAATGTTACACTCCATGCCCTAGCATATGTCCTCACACCAAAATAATTTTTTCCATCTTGGTTGGCCCAACCAACACTTGGGGGTGGGGTTAGGAGAAAACCACATACAAATCTTGAGGTGCAAAATGGGTATATGCTTGCATTAGACAAGTTGGTTCATGAGGAAGAGGAGTGTGCTCAAGTACGAAGTGAATTGAGCAAGTACATTTGTGAGCATGGAGTCTTTAGTAGCTTGCATGCAACCAAAGCTTGAGATAGTTTGAGTTCTATCGAATGGTGGAACATGTATGGCTTCTATATGAAATATCTGCATAAATTGGCGGTGAGGGTGCTTTCTCAGGTGGTTAACACTTCTTCTGTAGAGAGGTGTTGGAGAACTTATAGCTTCATCCATAGCGTAAAGAGAAACAACTTGAATGTAGACTGGGAAAAAATCTTGGTTTATGTGCATTAAGACTTGAGTTTGGTGTCCCATTATTGTGATGCAACAAAGAATGATTATAAAAGAGATGTGACTTAGGACAACAATCAAGAGGAGACTAATTTGGAGGATGGAGCAGAGTTCTTGGAAGCTGAACTTTTGGATGATCATGATGGTGATCATATTGCTAGGGTAGGCATGCCACCCCCATCCATTAGTAGGTTTCTAGATTCAACAATTTTGCCTTTATTTTCACAACATCCAACATTATGTGGGGGCCATGCAACTGTTGGTCGTGTTCCACGAACACTTCCACCTACTCCTACTCCTAGTCCTCTTCTTCATAGATCGCGGGAAAATAAACTAGAAGTTTCTCGTGGCAAGGGGAAAGATTAGTGCATAGCATTGTATACTAGATCTCTTTTTCTTTTTCCCATTTAAAAGTAGTCTCTAGAACTTAATACTTTGTCTTTATTATGGTTTATTTTGTAAACAATGAACATTATATGGGAGTTTACCTTTGAAGTTTGAACTATTGATTGAATCTTACAATTATTTAGTATTGAATATGATGCTCTAGAGCCTATTTCATTTTGTGGTTGATATTGTCTGCTACGATTTGTTGATGACAACTTTTATATGATTAATGTTATATGTGTACTACATAGTTGATGCATTAATGATCATCACTAATCTAGTAGTTAAATGGTCTTAAATCTATGTTTTTATGTTTTTTTGCAGTTGATTTGACATTTTACACATTTTTTTATATATATATGTATCAAGATATATTAAAATACGTATTATATAAAATATGCTCCCAAAACGTTTCGCTCCCATAATCTTTTTGAAAATTGTTCTTTTTGCTCTTGCTCTTGCTCCCAGCTCCCAACAACCTTGTCAAGAAGTAATCACTTATACAATGTAGTGACTCACTTGGTGCTTGACAAAATTATTTTAGTTGGATTCCACTGATTGTCTATAGAGTCTTCTTTTGATCATCAAAGTGCTGCTCCAACTAAAATATTTATAGTGGCAATATGCTTTAAAGTTTGATATTTCTAGTGAAAATGTCATCGCATGCTTTGTAAGCTATTTGTTTGGGTTGTGCTTGATTGAGATAGTGCTTTATAAACTGGTCCATCTGCTCTGAATTCGTAGAGCTATGAAAACTAACACCTTCTTGAGGTCTTGTCGTAGATAGATAGAATTGCCTTGTTATCAATGCTTACCAGTGCGATGATGGTATCATACTATGATCTATTTAATGACCTTTTGATCTATTTAAAATTTATGTTTTATGGCAATATTTGTAATATTTTAGCTAAATATTATGATGCTAATGTGAGCTTGGTCTATGGGTAAAGAGTTGAGACTATGACAGAATCCCACTGCGTCTCTAGTTCCAATTGAAGATTGCATGTATTTTCACAGATCCAGAAGGACTTCGATCTCCATGAACTAGGTTAAATAATTATTATCTCACGCAAATGGTATCTTTCTATTTCGAGACTAAAGAGTGATATTTTATGGCAGA